>CM038796.1:179986987-179995580 GCA_021764765.1 Vicia sativa | reverse complement strand
CTTACTTAATATGTCTTCAATGGTCAAATACATACTTGTACTCATAGAAAGAATTTGTCTTCCCCGCTTTACAAGTATGTGCGTATAGTTAGTTATTTGATCATAGAAAGAATTTAAATATGCCTAAAAGTGTATATGGCAATTGTTCGATTCTTCCTTCGCTTTGTATTTTTGGCAGATACCGTGATTTTATGGCAATTACGTTATGTATCATGATGACTATGCAATAACTATTGTCGCCAAAGAATTATAATAAACATATCGACAATAATCCCTTATATTAATATACTTATCAATTTTCTTAAACTCATGCTAACCCAATTGATTATGTCATTAATTTTGGTTTTTATCATATTTAATTTATTAGCTTCTACCCTTGAATTTGGTTCACCTGTTCCTTCCTCGATCGCATTGTTGAAAATGGGTCGGGTTTTCAATGAGGAGTTTCGTGTTAAGTGTAAATAATCATTTAATAATAGGACAATCAATAGATTCCCATCTGCATCATAACAATGTAGTTTGAAAGTCCATTTTTAATCAATAGATTTTTCTCATTCTTCTCAATTTATTTCAACCTTAATAGTTCAAGTTTAAAACACTTGGTTATTAAAATCCATCGCTAATCGCACTTCGTGTATATTTTAGTCCTTTCCTTCAATTGTCGCTCTTTAACAATTGTCTTCTACTTTTGTGCATGTGAATTTTATTTGATAAAATACATAATTCCAAATTCAGCTTTTATCTAAATTTTATATCCATTTGCCCGATTTTTCAAATTAAGACATCGTATTATGATTATCTAAAAGTATATAGCAAAGGTCGATAATCCAATTTTCGTAAATTTTAAAGTAGATTATGGATTATTCAAAGTAGATAGTGTAATGTTAAGTCCTATACATGTATGAAATTTTAAAACAATTTTAGTTTCTTGCATCTTGATAACTTTATCGACTTTACCAATGACTAATACATAATACTCTATTTATATATACTCTATTGATAACTTTATAGTTTCTATTATCATACTCTATTTATAAACTTATCCAGGATTGCTTAAAACAACAAAGATTGATAAATGCAAGGCAAGGCTATGATCATCTCTCTTCGAGTTCGATCTTAATATTTATTATGAATATGTTTTCACTGTTTCAGCTTCTTTTTAGATCGGTGGATGCAATAATCTCACATGGCTGTTTTGATGAGAGAATATAGTGTACAATACTCCATCAGGTGGGATGAACGCCATGTTTGGATTATGTATTGAGCGGGTAAATTACCATGATTATAATCGATAATCTTATAAAGAACTACATCCAAGATGAGCACTAGACTATTGAACCCATTATGCCGGGTTTTAAAAGTTAACCAAAAACTATTGATATTATGTAGCATAACATATTAATATAACTGCAGAGTATTGAATATATTCCCGTTCTTTAAAGAGATGATTGAATATGATTTGATTTAGATTCACTTTTTCAACTAGGATAAATATGTAAAACTATAATAATTTAAGTGATTCTAAATTAGGTTGAATTTCATAATAGCCCAATTATATGACTAACCAAAAAATCGATATAGTAAACCAACTAAAAACCCCGAACATGTTTTAGTCAAGATTGAACATGTTTAAACCAAGATTGAAATAGTTGAAGTGCGCTATGTTTCTTATCCGTGAGTTGGTCCACTTTAATGTCTTGGGCCCGAACCGAACCGGTGTCCTTCTGAGCGTGGAGTTTTCATATACCCTTATTCTGAAACACTATAAAAGTATATATACTTGATATTGGATGTAAATTAAATATAATATATAATCAATTGATTTAAATAAAAATAAAGAAATTACATGTCTAATATAAATTATTATTTATTGTAATGTATAATATTATTCATAAAAGAAAATGTATTAATGTTGTAAAATAATATTACATCACAACCAATTACAATCTAATTGACAAATCATATTGTTATTTTTAAATAAATTATATGATTTTACTAAATGATAAATTATCATTAGATGACGTAAAATTATTTTACTCCAATACTACTTTAACTCTTATTCTTATGGATTCATCGAGGGCGTATTAAAAAGGAGGTTAGTATTATAATAGAAAACGAAGTAAAAGTTAAAACAATAGTTCAATGAACAATGTTGTGGTGTAAATAGATGAAGGTGAGTTTTATTTATCCAATTCAAAAATTAGTTTATTTCACGGGCCACTATCATCAAGATATAGATAAAGATTCTAAGAATTGAGTTAGAAAAATCTATTTTAAGAAACAACTTCACATTTTTGTATTTCAAAATTTCTATTTTTTTCACGGGCCACTATCATTAAAATATATATTTTGTTTTAATTAAGATTTGATTTTATTTGAGACGCAATTATTTCATAATTAAATAACTCATTTCAATTAGTTTATTACAATACTTTATTAAAAATAATTAAAATTTTAATTTCACGGGTCACTAATACCATAATATTTAGTTTTGGCAAAGTTATCAAGCATTTTATATGAATGAATTTAATAGACGGATGCACAAACCACTCTCAAGTCTTAATGTATTTAATTATATTTACGCTTTTTTCTTCATGTATGATTAAACTAATAATATATATTTTTATTATACAAATCGCTTCATAGTTCTTTTTATTTATATTATTTATATCATTCAAAAAACATTACTCTCGACGGTCCTTGACTAGTTTAGTTAATAATCATTGTCTCACTTAGGGACAAATGCTTCAATTAACCATGATAATATAAAATTAGATAACCTAAGAGCACTTCAATTATTAATTGATACTAAGAATCATTATGCATATTAATAAAACCAACAACGTGATTCCTAATGACGCTAACAACAGGGACACTTGATAATCTACCAAAATATAAGAATAACACTACAAAGAGTATCAAACGACTATATCTTATCATGGTGTTAGAGTAATTATACATATATGCACTATAAAAATTCTTCAACCACGCCTTTAAAACCGCTGTTAGATATAACATAACCGCCGATAACACGCTTTTGTCACGGTTTGACCACGAATATGTAACCGGATATGCCATGGCCTAAAGTATTAGCCATGTCAGCTTAATGCTTTATTTACATCCGTGGCATGAAGAGGCCACACTTTAGGTATCTAGACGGCGGCTTATCTTGGCGCCTTGCTATTAACAATGGTCGATTCTAGCCACGCTCTTATTTAATGTAGCATACTGCTTAGTTTCCTAGGTATGACCATCAATTAAAACCGCGGCCAATTTTGTACATGGTTTTATACCATTTGTTGCCAGCTTTGTGCCACATAATTGTGACAATTGTGTTCTTCATGTCATGGCATAAAAATATTTTAGATCAATATAAAATATCTTCCAACATGAATAATCATTTTTGTAGATATTGATTAAAAATTCAAATCTAATTATACAAGCAAACATTAGGCCACACAACATCAAAATATTCATTAAGAAATATAAGTAAGTCTACATCAAGTGGTATCAAGTTAAAATTCAAAACAAAAGTTCTAAGTCTTCAGTATCTTACTTGTGTCTTGGTAGTCGCAGTCCAAGAATTGATAGCTCAACAAGACTGTGTAGTATATTTCATCATATTCTCAAGGTTCAATAATAACAAACACCGCAATAAATTGTCCACAACAAATTATTTACTTGTTACATAGGAGTAACAATTAATCAAAGACAATAAAACTTTAACAACCATCATACAAAATGACAACAAATTTAACTTAAATATGTAACTATGCAAATAAAAAACAACAAAATATAGTAATAACATATTTTAAAACATGGTTAAAAGTATACCATACATATGTAGTTACCATGCCATGACAAAATCTTTAACGAGAAAAGTTTCATACTTTTCAAGATACTTCCATCCGACTAAGCCTAATTCTTTTTTGGCTTATCACCACCGTGTAGTCCGCCTGGGGCCGGGCCGCATCAAGTGTTCCTCCCGATCGCTGGGGATCAATCTGGTTCTCCTTACCAAGTTCACCAATCGCACCGACCAAGTTGTTGAATATATGCCTATGAAAGAGAAATAAATAAACATGCTATTAATAAAGAGTTAAAAAAATTCAACACAAATATGGAAATTCATTATTTTGTTGTGAATTGTTTTACCTTTTTTCTCTATTCTGAGCAATGCAATGTAATGCATAACATTTTATAAACATATATACAAGAAATCAAGAAGAAAAAAGTACAAGAAGAAAAAAAAACATGAGAGAGTATAGTAACCTTCTGACCGGTGTTTTTGGTCCTTCATGTTCGTAACTGAAGTTGGACCCTTACCATGATTTCTCCGGCTTCTATAAGTTAGTGATTAATTAGATAAATAAAATAATTAATTATAATAATAAACATCTAGCAATAATTGATATCAAGATAGCTTAATAATTTAGCTCAAAGATGCTATGCTACCAAATTTTTATTCTTATTCTTTTCCATTTTTATTATAAATATATTCTAACATATAGTCTATAGACATATTTGTTTAATATGTTGATTTTGAGTACTTTCCTGACAGCTTTTGGATGGTTCGAGCAAGAGAAGACTTGTTTTAGTAGATTGATTTTTCTTGATCCACTTGTTTCCAAGAAACTAACTCCATGTTAGCCTATAACAATAAACAAAAACTTGTTAATTATGTAAATACAATTGTAAACAATTGAGTGATATAATATAACTATTAATTATAATTTTGAGTTGGAAGATGATGGCTCTAATGCATAGGCTCATAAGGAAAAATGTTAAGAGTTGGTGGCCTCATTCCCGATGTTGAATTTTTCTATACACACATTAAATGAACAAATTAAGGTGAATTTAATAGAAATTAACACAAACAATTATTAATCATAGACATTGTTAATCACACAACTCCCTCTTTTCTTTGCACGCTACATTGGTTGATATTAAACATGAAAATTATTAATCACTCACCAATACAATTATAAATTGACAATGTATAAACACTTACCGCTTTTGCACTAAACCTTGCGATTTTGTTTGTCCCATACGATGCATATACTTTACTTAGCTCTGCTCACATCATTTACTTTGCTAATTTTCTATATCGAGGAACAACATTTACTTTGCTAATTTTCCAATCCTCACCATTGCCCATGAAAACAAGAAGAAAGAAAAGGTTAGAACATACAATGATTATAAACTATATTTTTGTCATTTAAGGTATCACGAATCTCATCATCGTGAGTTGGATCGAATAAGAAATTAGAGGGTTTTCTAAATTATGGTTCAATCCTTCGCAAGGCCTCACTTTGTTTCAACAAATAAGAAGAATAATAGCAAAATCATAAGCCCATTTCAATTACTACAAATCTCAAACAAAAGGCACAATGTTTTGTTTGTCTCAAGAAAAGGACAACTTAGTACAACTCAAGATAGATCATGGTTAAACTAATAAAGAAATCAAATTACAAGTCGAAATCAAATTCTAAGCCCAAAATAAAAACAAAGTCACAAGGCTCATAAGAAAAAAATCATAAAGTCCACAACACCAAAGCAAAACCCTAAATATCACATTATAAAAGCCATCATTGCATGTATTCCAAGGAGCAACTAATGTTCACGAAAAACCTAAACGGCCATACAAACAGAAAACCAGATCCGAAACTTCATTATTTGATACTTCCTTGAGAAAATTCAAAACAAAATCACAAGCAGAAGAACAATATTTAGAGAAAACCCTAAACAAATATAATACCCAAACCGAACCCTAAGTATTATTCTTTATCATTTTCATAAAGCCTAAAACCCTTCGTAAATTTGAGAAAATAATAAGAGGAAGTTTAAAAAAGAACAATCTCACCGGATCTATAGTATTATGCTCCGCCGCTCCATCATCACCTTCACCGATAACCAAATCCAACATCTAGGGTTTTCAAACCCCTTCAAGATCTACACTAAATCATTCAACATATGCAAAATCAAACAACAAATCGGTATTCAAGAAAGAGACGAACACAATAATGTAAACAAATTTAAGATCGAACCCTTGCCACCAAGCACTGTGAGGCTACCGCGCTGGTGGTTGTTACCCTTCGCTGCCATTCGAGATCAAGTATGGAATCTAAGCAATGATCACAGAGAGAGAACACAAAGATCCGAATCACAACAAAGTTCCCATAGATCATCGATAGTGATAAAGACTAAGAGATGAACGACTAGTATAAGATGAAGTGTCCTGGCTAAGATGGGCTTGTGAGAAAGGTTTTCCGGTGACATCGTGAGAAAGAGATGTTAGGATAAAAGTGAATAATGAGTGAGAGAGGAGGAAACACTTATTAGGTTAAGAAGAGTTGAAACGAACTTAGTTAATTTGTTTTCAATTTTATTTTCATTTTTAAAATAAAAACAATTAGAAACGAAAATAATAAAAAGATGGAAACCCAAAAAAGAGGAAAGTATGGATGGTATAAAAATGGGCTTCTAACAGCTTCATGAAACTTATAATGTCGCAGCTGTTTCTCGTGGCTAAAACTATCTCGGCACTTATTAACTGTGGTATGAATATAAATATCATCTTGTAAACGTGGTATCCATGAAAAGGCCACCGCCACAACTGGGTTCAATATTTCAAAACATATGTCTATGGTTTGAAAACCCCTACCAAAGCTTATATGTATCCATCACCTCATGGAAGTAGTGGGAAGATATTCTCAAGACACTACCTCGTCATCCCAAGATGAGGAAGGCCACTAGAAGCTATCATACAAGGAGAAGAAGAATCTCTTCAACATACATCAAGAGGTTCAACAAAGACGCTGGCCTGTGTGTCCACGACCGATAAGATGAAGAAGTACTTGCCGAACGAGGATTACGATCCTCAGCAGCGATTTTGCTAAAGTAGCTTGGCATTGAAACACCTAACACCTGACGCCTCCTCCCTCAAGGCTCAAGCATACATCCAAATGAGGAGAAGGAGGAGGCCAATTACGCCGACATTGCAACATGAACGACTCGAAGGCCTCGGACGGCGAGCATAAACCTACAGAGATAAAATTTTCGTTATTATCGATAGAAACATGTGGTTTTAAATAATACAATGTATTTAGAAAGAGAAAGTCCTAATAAACACTCATCATCACCCTCATAATTTTTAAGGATAATTTTATTATAAAGTATATAAATAATCGATACATGTACAACTGGTATGATATAAGCAAATCGTCCCCCAGACACAATCGCGGAAGACATAATGCCCCACGAACAAATTGCCGAATCGAGATATCGTCCTCATGGACAACTTCCTCGATAGACATGTTCTCACAACACCAAATTAGCGGTGCATACGCCCCCTGATTCAAATAAAAACGGGGCATGTAGATCTCAAAAACCTACAAGAACTTACTCGATCATAAAATGCTAAAAAACTTAAATAATATTATGGTTAAGGCACAAAAGCCATACATGCCCTAATACCATCGTAGCATCAAGAGCTCGACACCAAGCACATGCCCGCATCAGCCGATGCGCCACAAACACTATATTAAGGGATCCTTGTCCACATATAATCCAGCGACCCTCGCCTCGAGCACGGGACCTCGAACAAACCCCGCTGTTCAAAGACTCGCCTCCTACAACCCACCACGATGGGACGCTCACGCCACCGATCTCGTGCCTTTAATCAAGACTGAGTTCCTGATTTAAGCCCAATAAATTGGCACCCTTCGACTAGTCATCCCACATTAGTGAAGACATACATCAAACGAGCAAACCCCGAACACTTAGCAAAACAAACTTGTAAAATAGCTCTAAACGAGCAAACAAACGAATCTAATCACGACGAGCATGTCCTCGTAAAATCATCATAAAACGCCTCTATCACGTATGACAAGCGCCATTAACACAATTTCCTTCTTAATGCATAAGTTGACTTTAAGTCGCACTTTGTGCCTGAAGCAACGACTGGGGGCTACTATTCGAGAGCCCAAATGGTCGCCGAAAGCAAGCCATCTCTTCGAGTCCAATGACGAGTCGAACAAACCGAAAGCCCTTCAGGGCATCATCCGCCTGCTCACACATGGCTGAACCCTTCGCCGACGGACGCCGAGCAGATCAATGACTTATCTCACTAAAACCAAGCCCGCTATGCCTCATCGCTTGACATAACGCTAGTTACGGCACCATTACCCGATTGACCTAGTTAGCTGGACAACTATATTCACGGATCCGTATATCTCGGCCTAAATATAGAAACCAATGATAGTCCTCCTAAGATCATTATATAAGCCCTCATACCTTTGAGGGCAAGGTATCACTTTCTTACACTCAAAATTATAATATTTTCAATCCTCTTCCTTGAACATTTTCTTACTTTAGCATCGCAGTGCCTCAGGTACACCACTCCTCCTTATCAACTTGCTCAAGGACCTCGTCCCGACCATCTCCAATTCGATCACTTGTTCGATCAAATATTAATAAAAGATATTCAAAAGCAAAGTGAACATTTTAGTATTATAGATATATATAACTAAGTCATTCCAATATTTACTTAGTTATCCCATATTCATTTTTGACGATCATAACAAATATCATG
>CM038796.1:179936987-179981987 GCA_021764765.1 Vicia sativa | reverse complement strand
TGAGATTAAGAAAAGAAAAGAAAGAAAGAAATTTGAAAAAGAAAGATTAGAAAAGAAAGAAAAAAGAGAAAAACTTTGAAAAAGAAAAACAAAAAAAAAGTATGAATAATGTTATGTTAATAAGTGAGGTGTTTTGATTTGACAATTTGTGATGAAGAATAAGTTTGATTGGAATTCTATTGTTTGGAACTTTGTGAGTTGATCACTCCTTTAGGTTTAGGCAAGTTTTTGTTTAGATTAGCTTTAGGACTTATCACTTGTTTGTTAACCAAGCCACATTCTAACCTTGAAAAGCCCTTGTGATTCTTGCATTTGTATTTTCAATATGAGTTCTTGGATGAATGCATAATTTAGTCTTTTGTTTGCAAGATTGTGGATGAGTGTCAAAAGTCCCTCACCTTTGTATGTTCTTCATCTACCGATAAATTTTTGCTAGGTTTGATTCATGATTGAGCTTGTTTTGTTTTAGAATGTTTTGCATGACTTTTGTACTTAAGATTTGTTTCGTTTGCATGTTATTATTGTAGTATGGTGGTAAGTATGTATTTGTCATGTACGCTTTTAATTGAACCATACATTTATTTTCCGTTTTAAAAACTTATTGATCGTGATTCTTTGATTATCATCTTTTGTTTCTTTAGGTTTACTTCACTTTGTTTGAGGACAAATAATGTTTCAAGTTGGAGAGAGTTGATAAGTGCCAAAATATAGTTATTTTGTATATATGTTTTGTGGCACTTATCGATTCTTTTGTTGATATTCTTCGAATAAATCTCCCACTTTTTGTATAAATGTGTATATTTAGTGTATAATCAAGTTTTTGTGTAAATATTGTATCATTTGATAGTTTATCATCTCTTTTGTAGGTATTCATTCATAATTTAAGCATTGAGTAATAAAGGCCAAAGACAAAGCTTCAAGAATGCTATTTTTAACAATTCATCAACGAATAAGGCTCAAATTAAGGAGGATAAAAATCATGAATTTGGGTGATATTTAGTCATGGTTAGATATGAAATTGAATAAGCTTTCCAACGCTTCCAACCGGACGCAAACTGAGTTACTGTTATCAAGTTATGGCGAAAACAAAATCGATTTTTTCTGCTACTCAAGGGATTTTACGCCAGCGGTCCCCTAAACCAGAATTAGGTTAAAAGGGGCAAACAAACACATTTTTAGCTTATATTTTGGGGTATTTGTTCTCAACTCATCAAACCTTCATTTTTGGGTAGAGATAACTTAGAAAACAACACATGGAGCTTGCATTGGATGATCCGAGTCGAATTCCTCGTCGCTTGGTGTTGACAAACCAAGAAATGTTTGATTCCTCTTCTTTTTCTCTTTGTAATCTCTTTTGTTGGGTTTTGTATGTATATTTACTCTTAACTCATGTATATTTGTCGCCCATGACGTTATATAAAGCTTGCTTTATGAACTGTTGGTGATTGTCTTAGGTTTTTACCTCGTGTTAGGATTTGAGCTGGATACATATAACGCTTAGATTATTACCTAGGATGATTATCTCGTTAGTTTTTGAATGCTAGAAATAGGTTTAGAGTGACATTCACTTAGAGTATCCGATTTTAATGCCTCGTGTGGAAGACATCGCCAATACGAGTGAAACGATTGACTTCTATGTTGTTGAGGTAGGCCAGATATGACAATCGAGGTGATGCGGTTGAGTTTTCAATTTGGGTTTGAAATGACTTAGATTGTGAGAGGTTTGTGATGACATGAGCAGTATAGTAGGTTAAGTATAACCGGACGATAGGTTTAAGTTTGACGGGTAGTGTGCATTCGCTCCGGACAAATTGTCTATCCTTTTATACTTTTGTTGTATTTATTTTATTTTTATAACTTTTTTACAACCCATTTAACTTCAAACTCATTAACGAACGAATTATCGAATGACGAATCAATAACCAATCGATATGGACACGATACGATATAACCATATATCACCCGATAAAATAATACTTTACTTTTTGCTTGCTGCTTATACCGCAACAACACCCTTCCACATAGATAACTCATGGCTTCCAGAAGCAATATATAATGAATCCACTCATATATTCTTATGTACAATTTGCACTCCATTAAGGGCACACGAGTCCTTATTCCCACTCTTTTGAGTGATCTCATTATGGTCCTATATATTCCCTAACAACTCTTTGTTTTGTCAACGTTTTCTCAAACTACAATGTCAAATGTGAAGAACATTTCTTAACTAATTAAGAGAGAATAATAAGATGCTTTGAATTGATGTTCCATACATGCACGGTATATAATCAGTGTAAAAGAATGTATAGATACTTAATTCCTTTCTTTTTATTCTTTTATTTTTTTGAAAATGAAACTGAATCTCTTCTAAGAGTTCTACTAGCTTTTAAATTCATTAGAGTTAATATTCTTTTCACATTGCAAACATTTTCTACATATACGTCAGCCAATTTTTTTTTACATTATTTATATATTCCAATTAAATCATTTGGAGAATGAAGCTTTTCATGCAAGTTGTTTGTTGAGTCATTCAAAAGATACCAAATAGATCAATGGTTCAGTGTGAAATCACTGCTTTTTCTATATGTAATATATTACCCCAATTTGATATATGAAAAACTACTAAATAGAAATTATACGTAAGTTTTATTTTTTAGAATTAGCTAGAAGAAATTTGCAATAATTCTATTCTTAGATTTTGTCTATAGTCCACTATGTTAAGCAACACGTAGAGAAAATTCTCCTTATCTATTACATTAAAAAAAAAGTTAAATAAACTAAAGGGAATCGTTAATATTTATGCAATGTTTGTTTATTTTTTTTAAATAAAATTTTAATTAGAGAAGACTTATGGAAATATCAACTTAAGTGAAGATTAGAAATTTATTTATGTATAAGTTTAAACCTAACAAAAATGAGATTCGAAAGTATAATAATTTGTGTAAGAGTTTTACATTAAAAAAAAAAAGGACTACAATATAAAATTATAAGTCAGGATAATTAACTATTTTTTATACAAATCAAGATAATTAATTTTTATCTTACAAAGTTTGCTATTGTAATAGTTGAGTTCAATTCATTTTAAAATTTTAAAATGGTATTTACGAATGAATCACTACAATGACATCACTTGATCATCTTTTAGGTGTTCAGTTATTACGTCTAAATATAATTTTTAAGAAGATAAATTATATTGAAAAAGAAAAAAAATTAAGGAATTAGATCAGACCCAAATAAAAAATAATAAGATATAATAAAAAATAAAATAAATAAATGAAAATTCAATAAACTATATAAATGTTATATCATTTTAGAAATATCATTAACTCAAAACTATTTGACATGTTTTTCTTGTTTGTCTTAGAAATCGCTTTTATAAATTTTTTTCTTTTTATTTCGATGTAAGTTTCATATTAATGTCCGTAGCATCTTTACATATCCAATTCTTTAAAAAAAACGCGATTAAGATGTATATTGATTGTACTATTTTTTTTTTCCTTTATTTATTTCTTTTCTTGATTCTTTGTTAAATACATTCTTTTGAAAATTACAAATCTCACTTTCTTGAGAGGTACTTGAGGTACTTTTTCTTATTCTTCTATCTCATAATTTTGACATAAATCTAATAAAGGAATTTGTGTATGTTCAATCGTGTGTATCCTCTAGATGTTTATGTATAATCTCATCCAGAAGTATATATTTTTCCATAATAATTATATAGTTTCTTTGTAACTCATCTACTATTATTTTAGTGGTCCTTTCTATATAATTTGATCTTATTGGAACATAAAGTGTCTTCGTTATGTCATCTCTTTTATGTTTAGTAATATTTTTTGCACACAGTATTCATATGAATGACCAATAATACGATAAAAAGAATATAATGAAGAGTTTTTCTTATTCAACATTAAAAATATAACTCTCTAATCTTTCAACATGAAAAAATTGAACAAGAATTCTAACAAATCAAAATTAACCAAAATTGTAGCATAATATCCAAAATTTACTGCTAGTTGCTTCATTTAAGGTAAGAGGGAAAAAAAAGAAGGTAAGAGAGACAACAATACCCTCTTGCGATTGAAAAAAGAATTCATGGTCTCAACATTAAATAGAAAGACCATGTATTATAATCTAACATTATGTATTATTATTTTTAATCAAATTCGGATTAAAGTTCAATATCAAGTAAATATGTGAAGGATACTAGGAGATAGAAACCGTGACTCAAGTAACGAAACCATCTCCTAAGATCCTTAGGAAAAAAAAGAAGATTATGAAAAGAAAAACTTTAATAATAATTGTGAGAGACCATTTGTCCAAAACCTTTCAAAGAACATGTAACTTTTTATGCAGAGCATTCTTTCATCAACATAATTATTTCATGAAGGAAAATTTTGCATCTATCAAGATTATTAATATAATCATCTTTCAACAAATTTATGGCTACTGACTCCCTTTAAAACACAGCATTGACAATTAGTTTAGGGATATGTCACGAGTATTTTTTAAAACTTGCTTGAATATCTTAAAAAAGAGGATCAAATATCTTGATCAAACTCAATTGTTTCGGATCGAATCAAACTTAACTCTTGATCTAAAACAAATCTACAAACAAATTTGTAGGGGTTATTACATAATAAAGGTTGGGACAACATTACATACAACAATTAAGATTGTAGATACCATTAATGTTTATAATTTTCTTTGTTTACTAATTTTAACGTTAGAGTGTTTACATCTACAATTCTACGCTGATTATATCAAAGAACATCATCGATCCAAACATTTATCTCAAATGTCACTCATCTGCATCCAACTCGATGTTTAGCTGAGATCAACCTCATAAATATGCTCATGAATCACTATGATACACGTGCTCATCATCGTGGTAAAATGTTTCCACTAATCATGCTAGCTAGGCTGCTAGCACACCTCCACTAACCAAATCTATTTATGTCAAAAAGAGCATATGTCTCCATTCCATATGCGTTATTAGTGCCTCCTATCATACACATAGTTTGAGCTCAGTGGCCCCTCTTGCCTTAACTTTGTGCCACAATCCAATAAACAAACCCTTTCCAATTGTTTCTCTGCCCCTTACCACCATATCTAGAATATCATTAATTACATAAGTCAAAATGCTTTTTGAGTTATCTTCATTTGAGGATCATCTCATCCTCCACTACAATATATGTGGGACCCATCTCTTGATGACACACATACATTGCTGTGTGGGAAGTCACCAACAGTGGGGAGTGACATGGTTCACTGTGATTTCATTACTTTTAAACGCAAGCATGATTGTTATGTGGGAAAAGAGAGTTCTTGTGGGGCAAGCTAAAAGCCTTTTTTGCTTTATTCTTTCATTTCATAGTCGGTGCGTTTTGTTTGAAAATTGATACTCTATCTCCCTTACTCATTTATGAATTGAAACTGAAATATCAAACAAAATAGGAGTACATGCTTACAATATAACTCTGACTAGGCTTTTATTGTCCTTTTATATGGAATCATTCTAATTCTAATTCTTATGCTTGCCACTCCCTTATCTCAAAATCTATTTAAATTTATGTAAAATCAATTTATTTTACTCACAAGAGCTTTATATATTCACTTTATGGCATCATAATAACGTACAAAAAGAGCTAGCGATTCTCATGCTTTACACACTGAATACATTTCCTATAAATTATATTTATATCAATTATTTTAAAAACTTAGAACACATCACATTATTATGCAAGAATCTTTACAATTTCGTTTAAAAATCTATAGTTTCTGATCTTAGAAAATTAATAAGATAAATTGTATGAAATTAAGTTGATTGTCAAAATGTATTTTTTCATATTTGATTATTTTGTTAGAAGTGATTTTGAGTATAAAATTTCACTAGTAGACTAAATTCATTTAAGTCTACAAATGAATGTTTCTCTCCCACGACGTATACGGTATACCATAATATTTGTTGACTCAAGTGTCAATCTTCTCTTTGTTGGTCACCAAGAAATTCACAAGCGTTCATTTCTTCACAGATACACATGGGTCGTCGAAATAGATCAAACATGACATTTCTAACAAGCTCATATCGGTATTTGAAGTCTGAAAGTACCCTACAATAAATCGTGTGCTCTCCAAATATATCCAAACATGTCTTGCGACAAATACAACAAACCTCATCAATAGAATATAAAAGTATCATAAGTACGATATTTAAGGATAGTACGATATTTAAGGATAGTACGATAAGCATAAATATCATACAAAGAATATAATAAAATATACATATAATACATGTTGATTTCTCTAAAGAATTAAAGAACTATATATTGGTTAGTAAGATTTTATAACATAATGCGGTTTGGTTTGGTTTGGTTTGTAAAAATACAAACCACAAACCGAACCGAACTGCGTGGTTCCGTTAGAAAATGACCCAAACATGTCCCAACCAAATGCATTTTTTTGCGGTTTAGGTTTGATTTGGTTTTACGGTTTTCTGTTGGGCCGGTTTGGTTTTGAACACCCTTAACATGGATATATGTTAGTTTAGTTCATAAATAGGAACATTAATAGCAAGGAGAAAATCCTGATCACACACTACTTGCAAACAACCAAAAATTATTTTCTATCTTGTGGTCGTGTCAAACTTTATTTCAATATCCTGAATAATTTTACTAAAAATGGCACTCGCCAAAAAAAATTATGCTTTAGAAGGAACAATATTCTTTCTAGTAAAATTGTCAAGGTCAAAATTTGGAATCGCAACACTTAGACCATCCAAAACTCTGTCAAAATCAAATCACATATCATATATCTCGTTGTCTTTGAATATATGATCATATAATATCCAAGATTTGACCTAGAATCCATAAAAGCATAAGAGACGACCTCTAATACCGAGTACAAATTCAATCTCCAACTCTAATAGATAAAG
The DNA here is from genome assembly GCA_021764765.1 of Vicia sativa. Taxonomy (NCBI): domain Eukaryota; kingdom Viridiplantae; phylum Streptophyta; class Magnoliopsida; order Fabales; family Fabaceae; genus Vicia; species Vicia sativa. Next base: position 179,975,056 of record CM038796.1, on the reverse strand, counting down.
AAACCACATTCTTTTGAGATTTCCATAGAAAGGACCTCCACCAACCATAATGTCTTTAACTGCCCTTCACAAATTTTTATTAACTAAATATGTGATTTCTCCATATGATTAGGTTGACAAGTTCTTAAGCCAAAAAAGAGATTAGCGATACATATGCAAGATCGAAGTAGAAGAACTCACAATGAGGATTATGTAGTTACAACAAAGATGCATTAACTCGACAACTCTAACCGTTCTCTTTATAGACAACCCCTTGATAAAACCTACATATAGACTAACAACTCCTCCAAATAATTTAATCCCTAACATCAACATTCTAATGTCCAAAGGAAATAACTCTTTCATAAAATTTACTACTCTCATACGAAGACCAACCCCCAGTTTTATAAATATTTAATTTGACACCTAATCTTGGACTCATCTCTCAAATGAGGTTGAGAGCTTTAACTACCTCATCCGAAGTTTCTATGATAGCTTCGTCATTAAGATATCGACATGAAAAGAAGATTTAATTTTTCTCTTATTTAATAAATAAGTGGATATAGTTCAAGAGTAAAAAGAAGCGGCATTAACTGGTAGCAAGGAATTTGTTGTCTGTGTAATGTATAATTTTTATGATAGAGATTAAAGATTAAGTTTTGTCGTTAAATTTCTAATCTCTTATAAATTTCTGAACTTATTATGTAACTATGATCCTATGAACGTGCATATAATATGTCAACTAAATAAGATCAACTTAATTGGTAAAAATTTGGATCACTCAAACAATAATGAATTCAACACGGAAGAATCTCTTTAGTAAATAATCTATAGATATTTATGTAAACATTAATAAAACTATGAAATTTGCCCAAATTCACAAGAACTCTTGAAATCAAACTCACTTAAACTTTATACTAAATTTAAAAAGAAATATGAATGTGTGGATGTGTAAAACTATTTAAGGAGAGAAGTTAGGTAACTGTCAAATCATTCAATGAGTAACGTTACATACAATGTTGTGATGATCATTGTGGAGCTATAACAAGGAAAATTTCTTAGGGACTTTATTTTTACCAAGAAAATTTCTAGCTACTTGTCTGCAAGAAAATAGTTACTTTATATTATTCAATTTGTATATCATCACCAATGTAGAAAAATACTCATATGATTAGAGAATTCTGCATTCAACAATTTCATTTTCATTTTCATGTTAAACAATATCTAGGGTCGTTTGCTTTGCTTATTTTTAAATAAATTTTTTATATTATTTTATAATTTTGTGTGATAAAATTATAAATTTTCTTTTCATAACATATTCAAATAAAAATTTAATTTTCTTACAATTTGATTTTAGATATTTTATATTAAAACTTTTTTGAATATTAAAATTTCCAAATATTTCAAAATTATTTTAAATCATTTTCATAAAAATTATTTTTTAAATATAATTATTTTTAAAAATTGAGATTTTGACTGTGTTTTTATTTTCAAAATATATATTTATGTTATATAATATCAAAATTAATTTTTGAATTAAAAAATAATATAAAAAAACTTATAATATTTTAAAAAATAATTTTTTAAATAATTTTTTTTAAAATAATTTTTTTTTAAAATAATTTTTTTTAAAGTTAAAATAGACATGCCTCTATAAATAACTAATTGTCGGTGGTTTTGAAGTTTATACCAGTTGTGAAAGTAAATCTTCATTGTTTTTGATAGGTTGACATTGCAAGCATTGTGGTTGGGATAATATGGTTGGACTTAAAAGTTAATTGAGGATTAAGAAAATAATTTTAAAAGCGATTGTCTATTTCTTCAAGTGATTGCGCCAAAGAAGAAATTTTGTCTCTTATGTGATTTTTTTAAATTTATTTAGAAAGTGTTAATATGAATTCTAAGTATTTTAGAACAGATTAATAAAACATAAGTAAATTTAGAAAAATCTAAATGATAAATTGAGAGTAAAAAATTGTTTGATTGATATATATGTGTTTAAAGAGAATTACAAATATTAACAAAATTTTAATAATAAAGTACATAAAAAACATCATTCATATTGTAGGAACATCATTTATTTGGCGGTATCTTTTAATAAAAAAACAAATTAATTTTAGTCTTTAGTGTTGGACGACTTTCAATCTTATCCGACGTTTTTCAGTGTCTCATTTTTATAGAGATAAATTAAAATTAGTTTAGAAAAATTGTGTTTAATCAAAACAACCCACAAACGTAATACTAAAGAGACAACATATAGAGTACCGTCTATTGACGATTCTTGTAACACCCCATTCTTATTCTCGTTTATTTATTACACAAACAGAGTAAATAAAATGCATAACAAGAGGGCGTCACATGATTTACTTTACAATTAAAACAATACATGCACACTGCTCATAATCATAACACATATTTGAATCTCATGTTTTAAAACAAATCATGCATTTCACAACGGATTAATTCTTATTCACATATATTATCAATGATTACATCCCATACTATAATCATTGGATGAAAAAGAAATGAATCCATAACGTACTTAAATCATCAGAATTCATACATCGGCACCAATACCACATCAACATAGTATCTCAATCATACAAATCAAAATAGATGAGCATACATAAAAAAAAATCTCATCAAAGCAGAAATCCAGATAAACCCTGTGTTACATGACCAGAGCAATGACTAGACTACCTAGTAACAGATAAACTAGCTAGACTCTTCAACTAGTCTCAAGTGAAGCACCGCTATCCTCGGAACCTGCACGTTACCCACGTAGAGGCAACATTATAACAGAAGGGTGAGAATTCACATCATTATTCAAAAGTATATAAATGGAAATAATGAAGGAACCGCATCTATTCATGAATTCTACACACTTCAAGTGATATTCCAAGATACCATGATCATACAAACATTACAATTATAAGATATATTTATACATATCATAATTATCATTCATTCAAAAATTTCAATTAATACATATAATTAAACATCACAATTTCATTCCACACATTGCATATTCAATAATGACTCATGTGACTTAATATGCATGTGGTACCAAGTTTTTGGGAACATGTCGTTAACCCTGCTTCTGATTCATTCATAGAATCCAAACCCTTACTTCCAATCAGGACAAGACCAAAAGCCTCCGCTACTTATTCCCAATGGAATCGAGTCAAATGTGAACCGAACGTTTCACCGCTACTTATCCACACAAGGATCGAGCCAAATGTATGCATGTACAACTCACCAAGACGACATATACAAATTAAGATTATTCACAAAACCTCAATTATCCAAGCATATCTTCACAATTCATCTCATGTGAATTATACATCATTTGCACAATATTATATTTCCACAACAAGATCATCACATGTATCTTATACATATCATCACACATCATAAATAACATTATGACATATCATTCCACCAATAATATTCAACAAATTCCATCAAATAAGATTAGCACATACTATACTCAAGTAATCAAACATACATTGAAATAGTATTCAAAACCAATCCAAAACACATTCAATCACAATTGGATCAAGTAATCACATATATGAAAATACTACAATAAATATAATCATATGAGATTCCATGTCAAAAGATCCTAAAAATAACATTTTTCATTTCAGGTCACGCTAAGCCCGACCTATCGCACTAAGCGCACCTCGCTGAACAAACAACCCCAAAAGTCATAACATTTCGCACTAAGCGGGCTCATCCTCGCGCTAAGTGCGCTCAGCGATTCTGCATTTTCTTCTGCTACGAACCAACTTCTTTCTCCCATGAAATTACCACATAAAACTCATTATAATCAACCAAATAACATCATTAAAGGGTATCCTAAAATGTTTCTAGTCACGAGTCATCATTCTAAGTTGAAAAAACACAATTCTCTTTCAAACCCTAACATTCAAAGATTCTAGAAATTGAAATTGAACAACCTAGCATGTTCCTAATCATTACCCACAACATACAATCAAACAATAACATGAATTCTCCACCCTTACCTCTTGAAGATTCTTCTTCTAGGGTTTCTCTTCACTTTTCCTCTTTCTCCTCTCCTCTTCTCTTCTTTTTCCAAATGAAATTGTAATTATGATTTCCTTCTAATCCTTACTAACTAGTATTCTCTTAATGGGCTTAATACTTAACACTCTCTATTACTTCCATTCTCATAAATAGGCCAGAACACCCCTTCTAATTACCCGCGATTTTATAAATAATAATCGAGTATATAACACATATCAAGAGGCATCACAATTTTAATATAATTCAAAACAGTTGTCATGCTTTCATCAAGAAAATTCATTAAATGAAACATACTTAAGGTTATGTTTAATGAAATGAAACATAACGGATCCCGAATACAACATCCATAATTATCCCAGACATAACATCAAAACATGATTCAAAATCTTTAAGAATATCCATTAAAGGATTTCAAAACAAACGCTTCCCGTTGTTACATCTACCGAGCACGATAACGACACGCGGATTAACAAAACTAACTCAACTCTAGAGCTATCCTCACCAATTCCAAGCTAATCACTTCGAACTGAAATCATCAAAGGGTGAGATTTCAATTCAATATAACATGCATTATATGCTTTTAAAATGCAACAGAGTAATCGGATACATTAATTCATTAACCAAACACAAATCATAATCAATTCATAAGGCGTTCACACAATGAACATGTATATAACAAACAATGGAAATTGCAACACCGAATCCATCCTAGCATGTTACAATTCCATATGCAATGCACTCTATGCATGTGGTACCAAAACGTGAACCGAGTTCACCCACCGCCCATTTACATGTGGAAAGACAAGTAAATCCATGATTCGCCCACAACCATTGGGTCAAGAATCTAGCCTCACCACCTCCAAACCGTAAGTCTATTGGCTCGCCACCACTTCCGCACAATGGAATGGACCAATTTAACAATCGCTCATGCATGCATCATAAAAGCATGCAACATCAATTCAACGGAATATGATAACAACATAATTCCACATAAATGCTAATACCAATCTATCACATGATAACAACCTAATCATGAATTAAATTATCACAAAGCATAAACATGCCAAACGCTTACTCTTCAATCAAGAAGACTATCACCAAGATATAATAACAATAACACATGATACCAATACAATCATGAATAAACCACAAGGAAAAGGAAACATCACATGAACGTCAATCTCCATTCAACTTGTCAAACAATCCAAATCAATTCACAGATTATGATCTCAACATAATTCACTTATTGCCAATCACCAATGTATCTCATTCAATCATAATGAATAATCAACACAACATTGTAAGCATTAGTACTCATCCGATAACTCAGGCCATTCATATTAATTTCACATTATTCTTAATTAATCCATACTTTTCAAAATCGAAGCTCGACTTTTTTAAAATAATTTTGGAGAAAATAATATTTTTCCTTCCTAAAAGATAGTGATTTAGATTTAAGAAAAAAACAAAACTCGAATCGGAGTTACGGTTTAGAAAATATGAATTTTTGAAGTTTAAGTATTTTTGAAAAATTGCACATGGAACCCGGTTCCTACCTATACAGGAACCGGTTCCTGTGAAGTTTAAAAATGAGCTCCCTGGTTTTTGTATGGGAACCCGGTTCCGACATAGACAGGAACCGGTTCCTGAGTACAAAACCCCCCAGTTTTGAAAAATAACACTGGGAACTCGGTTCCTCCCCACAGGGAACCGGTTCCCACGACCTACAACAACAATTTCTGCTACTTTTGACAGCATTATGCATTCCTTATCTCCTCCAATCATTCCAATACGAATTGTGACTTTAGGAACACAAATTTACAACCATTCTACACCATTATAACATCAAACAACATAGTTTCATCATCCTTATCATTTATTCGACACACTAGATGATCCTAATTTCATACACCGACACAAAATAAGATTTCATTCCATAAACCTATAATCAATTTCCTAACGTACTCCAATTACCCTAGATTCCCAAAACCCATAAGGCATATTAACCGAAGAAATCACCCTTACCTCACGATGATTCTCGATTCCTTCGGCTTTCCTCTCTTCTCTCTCTCTTCTCCAATTCTACGTGAAATAGTTTTCTCCAAAAACTCCTCTTTTCCTTCTTTTCTTTTTATATTCCTTTTAATATTTATTTTAATATTCCAAATGAAATAAATAATTAATACTTAGTAAAAGTAGAGTGATTTACCTCACACCCACTGCTTACTCGCACACCTCTAACCTTCTTCCTTCAATTAATCCAATTAATTCCAAAATATAAATACTTAAGATTTTAATTAAATAAATAATTAATTTCTCATTTATTTAATAGTCTAATTAAATCAGGGTGTCACAGGCCCAATACTAAATAACCATAATTCTACTCATAAAACTCAATTATTCAAATAACACACGTATTCAAATCATTCAAATTTAAATTAAAACACCCAATTAAATTAATTATCACATACTATAATATATAATAATAATATTAATAATTAGCTATTTAAAAATTGGGATGTTACAACTCTCCCCCACTTAAAAGATTTTCGCCCTCGAAAATTACCTCAAGCGAACAACTCAGGATACGAATCCTTCATCTGACTCTCAAGCTCCCAAGTCACATTACCACTAGCAGGAACTCCCCATGCTACCTTCACTAAAGCGATTTCCTTCCCTCGGAGTTACTTAACTTCTCTACCCTCAATACGCACCGGTAAAGTCTCAACCGTCAAATTATCTCTAACTTGCACATCATCAAGTGGCACAACATGAGATATATCTGACATATATCTCCTCAACTGAGATACATGAAATACATCATAAAGATTAGCAAGTGACGACGACAAATGAATTTGATAGGCTACTTCACCAATCTTCTCAGCAATTTGATAAGGACCAATAAAACGCGGAGTCAACTTCCTTGACTTCAATGCTCTACCAACATCAGTCACAAAAGTAACTCTCAAAAACACGTGATCAACTTTCTCAAAGCTAAGATCTTTCCTCCTCTTATCATGATAACTCTTCTGACAACTCTGGGCAATCTTCATATTTTCCCAAATCATCTTAATCTTATCCGTAGTCTGTTGAACTATCTCAGGTCCAACCACTAAACTCTCACCGGATTCATACCAACAAAAGGCCATACACCTTCGTCCATATAAAGCTTCAACGGAGCCATTCCAATACTCGAACGAAAACTATTGTTATAGGTAAACTCAATCAAAGGCAAATAATTATCCCAAACACCTCCATGCTCTAAAGCACAAGCTCTCAAAATATCTTCCAATGATTAAATCGTCCTTTCAGTCTGACCATCAGTTTGTGGATGATACGCCGGACTCAAACGCAACTTTGTACCCAAAGCACTTTGCAAACCTTCCCAAAAATGAGAAGTAAACCTCAGATCTTTATCCGAAACAATACTCGACGGAACACCATGCAAACTCACAACTTTCTCGACATACAACTTAGCAAACTTCTCCATAGGATAATCCATCAAAATTTGAATAAAGTGAGCAGATTTCGTCAATCTATCCACAATAACCCAAACAACATCATGGCTACTCGGAGTCCTCGGAAATCCAGAAACAAAATCCATAGAAATGCTATCCCACTTCCACTCAAGAATGGATAACAACTACAATAAACTAGACGGTTTCTGATGTTCAATCTTCGACTTCTGACAGATTAAACAAGAATACACAAACTCAGCAATATCCTTCTTCATACCTGACCACCAAAATAATTTCCTCAAATCTTAGTACATCTTAGTATCACGGGATGAATACTCATACCGCTACGATGTCCTTCATCAAGAATTCTCTTCTCGATCACCAAGATTAGGAATACAAACTCTATCACGACACCTGATTATACCATTCTCATAAATCCAAAAATCACCACCTCGACCTTGATTGATCAACACCAACTTATCTACCAAAAACAAATCAGATTCATGACCTTCTCGAATCTCATCCAAAATACCACTAGTAAGCTTCAACATACCAAGCTTAACACAAGAAGAATTCATTTCATAAACCAAACTCATATCTCGAAATTGCTCAATCAAATCCAATTCTTGTACCATCAACATCGACATATGCAAAGATTTCCTACTTAATGCATCACTACAACATTCACTTTACCGAATGATAATTCAAACCAAAATCATAATCCTTCAAGAATTCTAACCATCTTCTTTGACTCATATTCAATTCCTTCTGATCAAACAAATACTTCAAACTCTTATGATCGCTACATACCTCAAATCTCAAACCAAATAAATAATGCCTCCAAATTTTCAACACAAACACAATCAGCTTAACTCTAAATCATGCGCGGATAATTCCTCTCATGAACTTTAAGTTGTCTCGAAGCATAAGCTAAAACTTGTCTATTCTACATTAGCACACCTCCTAAACCCATCAATGAAGCATCACAATACACCACGAATGGTTCTAATGGATTAGGCAAAATTAAAATAGGAACGATTGTCAACCTTCTCTTAAGCTCTTGAAAATTAGCTTCACACTGCAAAGTCCAAACAAAATCTTGACCTTTCCTCGTCAACGGTAAAGCCAACTTAGAAAATCATTCAATGAACTTACGATAATAACCAGCCAAACCAAGAAAGTTTCTAATCTTGGAAACAGATTTCAGAGCTTCCCAACGAGATACAACCTCAACCTTAGAAGGATCCACTGAAATACCACCACTCAAAATCACATGCCCAAGGAAACTAACTTCCTTCAACCAAAACTCACACTTAGAAAGCTTAACATACAATTTCTTCTTTTTCAGCACAGATAACACAATCCTCAAATTCTCAACATGATCTTCTTCACTTTTGGAATAAATCAGAATATCATCAATAAACACAACTACAAATTGATCCAGATACTCATGAAAATCCTATTCATATATTCCATAAACACACCAGTTGCATTAGTCACACCAAACGACATTATAGAATACTCATAATGACCATACTTTGTCCTAAAAGCAGTCTTCTGAATATCCTCAGCTTTCACACGAATCTGATGATAACCAGACCTCAAATCAATCTTACTGAAAACACAAGCATCAACCAACTGATCCATCAAATCATTAATCCTCGAAAGTGGATACTTGTTCTTAATAGTCACCTTGTTCAGTTGTCTATAATCAACACACGACCTCATAAAACCTTCCTTCTTCTTAACCAACAAAAACAGCACCCACGGAGATACACTCGGACGAATAAACTTCTTTTCATGCAAATACTCAAGTTGATTCTTCAACTCTTTCAACTCAGAAACAGACATCTGATACGGAGCCATCGAAACAGGACTATTTCCAAGAACTAAATCAATCGAAAACTCCACCTCACGCCTGGCGGTAAATCAATTACATCTTCAGGAAATACCTCAGGAAAATCACAAACAACAGGAAGTTCACCCATAGCTTGTTTCTCACCGAGATCCAACGATGCCAACAAAGTAAACAACACATCACCATCTTTCAAAGATTTATCCACTTGCTTAGCAGACAAAAACAAATCATTCTCGACACCAGAATCAAGAAAGATAACTGACTTGTCAAAATAGTTGATACAAATATGATTGTATTCCAACCAGTTCATACCAAGAATCACATCCAATTGATCTAACGGAAGACAAACTAAATCCACCCGAAAATCTTTACCAAAAATACTCAACGGACAATTTAGACAAGCAACAGAAGTACAAACAAAACCCATAGCAGGAGTATCAATGATCATATTTCCATGCATACTAGACAATTCAAGATTCAATCTCTTAACACAATCCGAAGAAATAAAAGAATGTGTTGCACAAGTATCAATGATAGTAATCAAAGGTGTACCATTAATAAAGCACGTACCTCAGATAAGTCTATCCTCAACCGGAGTCTCAGTACTAGACAATGCAAACACTTTCCCTTTCACTTGCTCCTTCCTTGGATTTTCACACTTAGTACTAATATGACCTCGTTCACCACAATTGTAACAAGTCACATCCATACTAAATTTACAATCAGCAACTCTATGAGCGACCTTGCCACACCTATGGAATTTCATAACATCCTTTCCAGCATCCTTCCCACAATCATAAGCACGATGTCCTTCCACACCACACTTGTAACACTTAAGCAGAGCAGATGATCCTCCCCCACTTGACTTCTTGCCACCACTAGTTTTCTTCTTATCCTCATAAGGTTTCCCACGGAATTGACATTTTCTCTTCCTATCATTCACATTCTTGTAGTAGGAAGCACTCTCCCTACTGTCCTCATTATAAATCCTACTCTTGTTCACCAACTCAGCAAAACGAGTAATATGATGATATCCAATAGCCTTCTTGATATCAGGTCTCAAACCATTCAAAAACTTCAGACACATAGATCTCTCAACATTCATAGTATTGTAATGAAGACAATACTTAATCAGCTCTGGAAATCTTGTAACATACTCAACCACGGTTCCATTACCTTGCTTCAGCTCAAGAAATTCCACCTCTTTCTTTCTACGACAATATTCTGGAAAATAGTTCTCCAAAAATACATCACGGAAAAGAACCTAAGAAACTTCAACACCTTCCTCATCAAACCTCTGAACAATGTTGCTCCACCAATCTTCAGCTTCCTTTTCCAGCATATGAGTACCAAACTGCACCTTCTACGCATCAGTACAATTCATAACTCTGAAGATTTTCTCAATTGCTTTCAGCCATGCTTGATCTTTGTCAAGTTCATGTTCACCTTCAAAGGTAGGAGGATTGTTCCTCTGAAACATCCCCAAAGCACGAAACTCATCTTCCTCATCTCTTGTCCAAGATTCGTCTGGAATCGCCCAAGAGATCTAGCCAACAATCTCAAAGCCTCAACAATAGCATCATCATTCCGTCATGCAACCATTCTTCAATCTTCCTAAGACATCCAACAATGACAATAGCATTGATCGTGTCGATACACAAATCAAATACAAGGAGTTAAATTAATTAATAACCTAGCCAAATCTAACCGACCATTGTTTAATACTATAATGTAACACCCCTTCTAATTCCCTTTATTTATTAAACAGTTAGAGTAAATAAAAGGCATAACAAGTGGGCGCACATGATTTACTTTACAATTAAAATAATACATGCACACGGTCATAATCATAACACACATTTGAATCTCATGCTTTAAAACAAATCATGCATTTCACAATGGATTAATTCTTATTCATAGATACTATCAATGATTACATCCCATACTATAATCATTGGATGAAAAGCAATGAATCCATAATGTACTCAAATCATCGAATTCATACTGGCACCAAGGCCACATCATCATAGTATCTCAATCATACAAATCAAAATAGATGAGCATACATAACAAATATCTCATCAAAGCAGAAATCCTGATAAACCCTGTGTTACATGACCAGAGCAATGACTAGACTACCTAGTAACGGATAAACTAGCTAGACTATTCAACTAGTCTCATGCGGCACCGTTATTCTCGAACTCGCACGTTACCCACGTAGAGGCAACATTATAACAGAAGGGTGAGAATTCACATCATTATTCAAAAGTATATAAATGGAAATAATGAAGGAACCGCATCTATTCATGAATTCTACACACTTCAAGTGATATTCCAAGATACCATGATCATACAAACATTACAATTATAAGATATATTTATACATATCATAATTATCATTCATTCAAAAATTTCAATTAATACATATAATTAAACATCACAATTTCATTCCACACATTGCATATTCAATAATGACTCATGTGACTTAATATGCATGTGGTACCAAGTTTTTGGGAACATGTCGTTAACCCTGCTTCTGATTCATTCATAGAATCCAAACCCTTACTTCCAATCAGGACAAGACCAAAAGCCTCCGCTACTTATTCCCAATGGAATCGAGTCAAATGTGAACCGAACGTTTCACCGCTACTTATCCACACAAGGATCGAGCCAAATGTATGCATGTACAACTCACCAAGACGACATATACAAATTAAGATTATTCACAAAACCTCAATTATCCAAGCATATCTTCACAATTCATCTCATGTGAATTATACATCATTTGCACAATATTATATTTCCACAACAAGATCATCACATGTATCTTATACATATCATCACACATCATAAATAACATTATGACATATCATTCCACCAATAATATTCAACAAATTCCATCAAATAAGATTAGCACATACTATACTCAAGTAATCAAACATACATTGAAATAATATTCAAAACCAATCCAAAGCACATTCAATCACAATTGGATCAAGTAATCACATATATGAAAATACTACAATAAGTGTTATGACATATGAATGAATTCTATTAGAAACTATATGATATGTTTCATCCAATTTAAGTGTTAAAAATATTTGTTGTTATATTGGATTGTGTTACAATTTTCTTTTGAATTAGAAATAGAATATATCAAAATTTATTTCTCTTAATTACAATTTTGGTCCCCTATTTTTCCCCATTCACAATATCCCCATATTTTGTTTTTAAATAGTTTTGATCCCTATACCCATTTTCCGCCGAAAGTGTTGAGTTGGAAAAAGTAAGGGGACCAAAATTGTTTAAAATAAAAAATAGGAGAACCAAAATTGTAATTAAAACTCATACATCTCAACGATTTATGGGGGTTATGCGCGGTTGCTAGTGGAGGGTGGACATCGTTCCTGGCCGCTGTGCTCGATGCTCAGCGTTGGTTATAGATGATGTTCTTGTCCGTAAGGTGCAAGGTGCTGATCTTTTCTTGTTTTGTTGCTTGGTGTATGTAGAGCGCCCAACACTCTACGAGGCTTAAAACAAACTTTAAATTGAGGCCTTTTATATTCTAATAAAAAACTAAATTAAGTTAAATCATTATAATTTTTATTTAAAATTTACTTTTCGAGCTTTTTGAGAAGCAAAATTATTTATTAAATTATTATAATCAATTTCATTTAACATTTCTTTTCAATTGATAATAAAGCCAATTCATTTAATCTTTTTGAGACATTGTTGATCTTAGATAAGATTTTATTAATTTTAAGTTTGAAAAATTCTTTCTCAACAACAGTTACATGAATCGTTAACATTATTCTATAAGCAACAAATGCATTTGGGAAAGAGTTTAGTCTTATTATATAGTTGAGTATATCAATTGGTGTATCATTTTTTACGTGTATGCTTTTTCTTAATATTTTCAATTCTAAAAATAAGTCTAATCCATCAATATCAGAGTTGTCGTTATGTTTTAACGAACATTCGAGGTTAAGATAATATTCTTTTAATTTAAATTTTCAATGACCTTAATTTTTCTATACTAAATAGAAAATCAAAAATATCTTGATATATTTTAAATTGTTCAAATCTACTCCGAAATGATGTAATTGCATGATCTAATATGTACAAAAAATAGTCAGATTTAAATAATTCTTTAGGAGTTTTTAAAACTTCATCATTAATATTCTCATTAAATTGTCTCTTTCTACTTAATAATACGTTTTTTCACGAAACTTAGGTTTTATATCCATTTTGATAGAAATTTCTTTAGCCAAAATTATGGCATTTTCAAAACTATTTTCTCTATATTTTTCGAAAAAAGAAATAAGTCCTTTCAATTTCTCTATAGCAACATCAATGCTCATATCCTTTGATTGGATGTGTTTCTTAACTGAGTTTACAGCGAACAATATTTCATACCAAATAGTCATGCCTACCAAAAATTCAAAATTTTCAAGCTCATAAGTTGCCAAACATTCAACTTCACTTTTTATTTTAAGTTCATCATTCACTTCACCTAATTTCAATAAAGAAATTAGATTTAACAAAAAACAAAAGAACGCCGATAAAAAGAGAATAAAAGAGAGAATAAGTTATTTGCCGTCAACAAGTCAGTGATTGGAGATGAAGAATAACAAAGAATTTAAATAACAAAATAACAAGAAGTTGTCTCTATCTATGTAGGAGTGATTCTAATATGATACAAAATGACTAAATTACAAGATAAATATGTAGAGTTTCTTCAATGGCAGATTTACAGTTATATTTTTTTTTCATTTGAGAAAATATTCAATTGTAATTTAAATAATAATGAAAGAAGAAGAGTTATTAGGAAACATTGATCAAATAAATCAATTTAATAATTGTGTTATTAATATTATTATTGGAACGTTGGAAAAAACATAGTCATAGCAAAATTAAATTAAATGAAAAAGCATGCTTTTTTCTTTTCACATTGATACTGTTGGGAGTATTAAATTGAATTAAATTTATTTTAATTTAAATTAATTCAAATAAATAAAAAATCCGAATAAATTTTTATTGAGTTCTTTGTTGGGAGTACTAACAATAAGCTAATTTATTGGGAGTGTTAAATTGATTCAAAATTGATGGAGTTTAGGCCTTAATTTATTTAATAACAAATTATATATTTGGGGCCTAAAGCCCTATCTTTAGTGACTTCAACCAATGACTGACCCCTGTAGGGATAGTTTATTATTGGTATGCTGTCACAACATAACTCATCTTCTCAGGTGTTCTGTCACGCCATTTGCTGGTAAATACCTAAGAGTGTTTTTATTCTGTTTTGGAGAAATTGTTAATATCATCATAGTAAACTTGTGTAATCTTCAAACATGCCTCTTGGCTGCTAGCTTATTCTACTGCATTGCTTGTGCGTAGAACGAAGTTAATAAATTCTACTTTGGCTGTTTCAAAAAATTACTTGCCATCAAGTAATGTGGCAGGATAGAAATAATAAACAACCAAGTGAATTCTAAGATCAATAATATATATCATAAGAGAAAATATATTTACTATGGAATGTATTCAAACATTAGTACAACTTAATCTGAAACAACATTTTATTACTCATTGTGTACGTGTGTGTGATATTGTAACCCATGACGTCTAGTGTCGCGATAGAAGACTTCTTCAAAGATAAATAGCAATTTTCTATGATCTATGCCTTAACTCTATGCCTCATTAGTAGAGTTTAACTATTTCATCAACTTTCAGGACTTTTGGTTTCTTTTGTACTTGAGAATTTATAATTACACTATTTTATTTTATCTTTTAGGTGTTCTATATTTTCACGTAACATGATCTCAAATGAAATGAGTCCAGCTAATTACTCAAAGTGAAATACCCAATATTCCTAGAGATTAGACCACAAAAATTGTAATCAATATTTTTCCTTTTTCTTTTTTCTTTTTTAATTTGAATTTATAAACATAATAGACCCAATTTGATAGTCTTCCCTTCCCTAAACATATTCTTTAAAGAAAGATTATTTCATACTTAAGAGAAAATCAAACTAGTTAAAATGCTAAGACTTTTCTAAGTTCTCTTATCTTGAGAGGGTCATCACTTATCAAGTTACATATGTACCAAACTCTTTATATTTTTTCATTTTACAACACATGAATTGTTTCCAATATTTATCAAAAGTCCTGAATCATTTTGAAATTTTTTATTAAAAATTTCTGCATATGATTAAGTAGATTGATTATTTATTTATTATTTAGGTTAAACATTTATTTTAAATTTAAAAATTAAATGTTACACTTCATCAATCAAAATACTTAATCAAACAAATAAGAATCTTCAACAAAGGTACCATACATCAAACTATAATTAAGGATATTGTCGCCGCTATTTAGCCTGAAGGGATTAGACACGACACAAATTAACAAAAAAAACAAAACAAAATATTATTAATCATTGGTGGGTTGGTTAGAATGACAATACCAATTATGTTAAAAGCCTACTTGCATTCCTTCTACCTATTATTTTGGTGCTTTTTTCTTTTATGCTTTGCCATTTTTCTCCATTTCTTTTAAAAATCTGCCTCATCCACATGAGGCATGAGAGGAGTCTTTTAGAAAATTTGCATTGTGAAACGTAAAACCGTGTTTATAAGAATTTTCACATACCATGATTAGTGAGACAAGTCTTATAGGTACTTTTCCACATATGCGATTAATACCGCATGCTTAAATAGGGTGGTCATTCAACCAATCTAAGAGAAGATCCCATATGATTTACTTAAAGTTTAAAAACTAAATATATATTATTTTTTGCGTTGTATATACTTTATTTTAAACAATGGCAAAGACAAGCTAAACAAGTTTGATGCTAAGTCCAAAAGATGGGGAAGGTAAGTCTAGTTTTATATTTCATGTGTGTTAATATAAGATTTGGTAAACGATAATGATTCAAAAGACGATCTTCCTATCAACGAGGACTTTAAAATTGATAAAGAGAAAAGGAAAAAGAGAATTACAAACAAGGAACCTCAACAAAGTTTGTTGAAATTAATTCAATAATAATTAATTACATATACATGTTATATATATTATACCATATACTTTAAGCGGAATATAATAAATAATTATGAACATGTATATAATTATAAGATCTACGACATGTTAGTATACGAGATAAAAGATTTCAGGAATACCTGGATCCGTAAGATGAAAAAAACCTTTTGAAACAAAAAGTGTAGAGACAAGGATCGACACTTGTTGGCTTCCTCAATCGGTACTCATAAATATAATGCCTTGAACACTCTTCGATGGGAGAAGAGATTATTTTGCTTGTGTACGGTATTGGGGACCATAGACTTTATATAGTATGATAGCCAATTAGATTCCCATTACTCCAAAATGGGTTATCCCGACATCCACTCATATTTGAGTCCATATCAAATTATTTAATTAATTAATTAAATAATTCCTAAATAAAATCTAAATAACTTTTTAACATTATTTGATCACATAATTATTTAAGGAGCTTCATTTGATAAAATAGCTAATATAATTAAATAAATATATTTGGCCATATAATTATTGGAATACTAATATAAGACTATATTATTAAAATATTCCAACAATCTCCTACTTGGCCAATATATTTTAATAATTATATTATAATTCCTTAGGCGCGCGTCCGAATGCTATTTATCTTTAGATTTCAACTTTACAATCCGGTTCACCTCATACATCAATAGTGGAACCATCGCGACTGTCGTCACTAACATATAACGTGACAAAACCCCGACGATCACCACATAAATGTACTTGATGACATAGATCGATACAGATGAGTGACATGGAAATTTCATGCAATGTGATCTCTAAATCATGTATATTTCCAACTGGTCCAACTAAAGTCTTTATTGAGATCAAACTAAAATTGTCAAATTCAATATTTGCACAAACGATACAGGAAAGGTTGTAACAATAATATCCTTTTAAACATTATTTCTGCAGATAATCTTAACATAAAGTCTGTATCGATATCAAAATAATATTATTAAACATAAATAAGGAGTAACTCCCACTAATATAAGACATCCTTAGTGACAATAATCATATGAAAGTCCATATATGCCAAGTCTTTGATTAGTGAGTCTTTAGCTTAAAATATATGATTGTCTTACAATAAAATATAACTTGAGTGATCTTATATTGAATTGTAACTGAATGTCATAAATACTTACCTTCATTTATTCTCAGAAAATGTCTATTCGACATCAAAATATCGGAGGCAAACATACTAATGATCTCCTTATTGTCAAATCTCCAATTTCGAGTACAAACTCTTTGTTCTCTACAATAATTCTCATGGTTGACCTTTTTTTCTTTCTTTCTTTCGACAATTCAATTTTAAAATTTTTCAAGTATCTACTCAATGATTTTATGTACGTCTTTTCATATGTGTATAAAATCGTATATAAGATTTCCACAACCAAAGTATAAAAAAAAAAACTTAATTTTCTAAATTTCCAGATTCTTTTATTTTGGACAATGATTGAGACTTAGTAGTATCCCTTGATAATTGAGACATATTCCAATTTATTTTCATTCATGTCAGTTTTATTTCCAACTTTATATATATGCATAAATCTTTTGTGATAAATGTATGATACCTTGAGAATAATCTCTAAGTATCTAAATACCTAATACAAAAGAGATGTGCGCCCAAGATCTTTTATAATTGTTAGAGATTTTTTGGTTTCACACAACAGTCATATATCATTGCTGACTAAATAAAATTGACACATTAAACTAGGAATATAAACTTACTCCCACTGAACTTGTAAACCCAATAATTTTTCATAATAGAAATCTCGAAGCCAAACGAGACAATTACCTTATGAAATATTGTGGTATCACTAATGAGACAATTTTATTAACTTATAAATGGATTTTATCTGCTTGAAAACCATAAAATTTGTACCTATTGATACAAAATTTTCTCTTGTTGCATATTATTTTTTTTAATGTCGCCATTAAGTAACACTAACTTGATATCCATCTTACTAAGCTCCAAAATTAAAACAAGTAACAAGTGTCACAACTATCATAATAAAGTCTTTCAATCATAATCGAATATAATTTATCTTTTCACCAATTCTTTATGACACTTGATGCTCTAGTTCTTGAGAATGTTGAGTTTGATCTTCAAGAATTAATTTCTTATTTTAATTGAGAGAAAGAACAATAATATCCGCACGAGGGTCCAAATTTTCTATATAAATAGCAACTATATGAATTGAGTTAGAACCAATTCTTTCTCACTCAATTTTGTTCTTTGAACATATCTCTCCCCAAGCTCAATATTCTCAAGACACGTTACAATATTTGTCTCAAAATATTCTTTAACTTGAGACTAAATTTTATATTTCTCAAACTTTTCAACAATTCTAGATTGTAACAAGTCATCACTGAATTAACTATAATAATATTTGAATTTAAATGACAAATTGAACCCATCATTTAAAAAAAAGAAGTTATAATATTAAAATAAAACTTTATTCATCCACCAAATTTTCTTTTAAATAAAAATTTAAGCTTATAGTGACAATCCAAAATAGTTAAGTCTAAATAAAAAATATCAATCTTCACCAAATTTGTTCCCTTTAAACTGATGTATCTTTCAACACCATTGAACAATTACCAGTTCAGATCATATTTTCTTATTATTCTTTATTTGTCCTTATCCTCTGAGATATTTACCAAATGAGCAATATTTTATTTTCTCTTTTTTCAATCTTTTCTTTATTGCACACTTTATGAAATTATTCTTTTAAATAATAATTTCTAACTTTAATAGTTATAAACTTAATAGTGCAAAGAGAATATCATATGCTAAATTTTTCAATAAAATCACCTAATTGCAGAAACAATAGCACTATAGCAAGATTAAATAGTTTCATAATATGCTTATGATATTTTCTTTGCTTAATAATCTTAATAAAAACTCATCACTCCAATGAGAGTTTGTCTTTTGCTTTATTGCTTTAGAAGCACTAGAATTTAAGCAAAGATAATATGACAAAATTTATGTAATCTTAAATAACATCTCTAATGTCTCTGGATTGCAAAACTTTAAGATTATAGAACTATGTAATTTGAAGTGTACTCACTTTTAAACTCGAGTCTCACTTTAAATATACTAAATTGTGAGAGAATTTGAATTTCTTCATTATGTAAGAACTAAAAAGAAAACGATAATGTTCATATTTTATTCTTAAAATAAACTATATTAGTTTATAGAGAATAAAAACATGTACTTAGCCAAAATATCAAGTTCACTATTGATATTAAATCTTTAGAAAATAAAATCAATTACTTATCATATTTATTTTCAATGATTAAACACTGATAATTAATATTTATAAACAATAAATTCTTACAATTGTCACATGTTTACCTTATATGTGTGAATGTAATCAAATAAACACCGAAAGATTTACACTCATACAACACCATTATTGATATGACATATAATATATATATATATATATATATATATATATATATATATATATATATATATATATATATATATATATACTTATGAATTAAAAGACTCAAACAAGATACCAAACACATCATTAATTCTCAATCTTTGATTGCAAGAATTAACTGTAAACGGTACTCTCACGCAATGATCAAATATTAGTAATAAGTCCGGTCAGATAATGGACGTCTTTGACATCAATCATTATCCACGTTGATAAAATTAATAACTACTACATATTTAACATCACAAATATGCAATTGTTTGGCCAAACTGTGTCTTCCTTTTGACCAACGATAACAGTTCGCATGAACATATTGCTTCAACCAACTCAACCAAAATTACTAGATATTTTAATAAATTCAATGGGAAGAGTTTTAAATTTATAAGGCACTACCCATAAATATGGGTCGTATTCATTTAGGATGTCGTTTGATAATCATAATATTTCTTGAAAGTCCTTAGTGTGTGAACAAGTTCATAATAAAACACAAATTTTATAAAGTTATACAAATTTCATGATTAAAAAAAGTTATTGTATAAAATAAATAACAATAACCTCAAATAACATAATTATGCTAAATGTATAATTTCAAATAAGATAAATATTAAATATTTATATATCCAAAATTAAATGTCAAATAAATTCACATATGCAGAAATAATTCTTTAAATAAATTATTTTAGCATCAACAAAATTCATTCTAAAATTCAAAGTATTCAAAATTTAAAGAATCAAATTTTTAATTTTACCTAATAATTTTTAGAGATCTTTGAAATATTCAATAATTTCCACAAATAGAATATAATAACTAAATATATATTAATCAAATTAGTATTTGTCTTATATCTCAAAATCGAAATTCATGTGTAGATTTTATGTGAATCAAATTGAAAGATAAAAGAATAATTAAAAAATAAATAAAAAGATCTGATAATAATTTTTTTTAAAATTCAAAACCAAGAATCAGATCACCAAAATAAATTTTAAATTCAATATTTATCTTTCCCAAATAATTGAGATAGATGTATATTTCTAAATATATTATTTATAACCATAAACAAAGTATTGAGAATCCAAATTCTTTAAAAGAAATTAGATTTTAGGATTCTCAATCATCAATCATAATGATATATGTAATTGTAAATATATTTAGCATAATATAGATTAAATAACATATCTCCCAAACAAAATCAAAATTTTCACAAATAGTCTTCTTCCAAAATTATTCAAATTTTAATTTTCAAACAAATCTTATCTTATAGTGTCTATGTCAAATTCAAAAATTTCCATTATCACAAATATAATTCTATGAATTATAACTTAAAAAAAGATTTTTTTACCATAATATCATAGTTTTTAAATCTCAATTATAATTTCAAATGTGATCACCAAAATAAATATTATTTAAATATATAGTAAGTCTAACAAAAAATACTCAAAATTATCATTAAAATTTCATGTCTCATAATGTAACACCCCATACATACATTGCCTAGGATATACATATATGATATTTAATGGTACACAAACGATCATACATTGAATAAAGATAAGTAGTAGAAGTGAATACAAATTTTTGTCAGTTATGGCCAAAAGATACAAGTTTCAAAAATATAACTAATAAAACATCCCAAAGGGTACAAAACAGAAAGATACGAATCAGAAAGATAATCGGCAATGAAACACCACTGCAAGACTAAGCCATCTTACCCTTACCTTTATCCTTCCTCGAAGAACCTGACAAAAATATAATTGGAATGGGGTGAGATTACTAAATCTCAGTGTGCCTCCCTATCTTAAAGGTTCGCTCGGTCCTACAAGGAACATGCATCAAGAAAAACAAATTCACCTAGAATTCGGGGTTATATCTCACGGTCAGGTACAAGTACATACATGGATAACATCACCATTAGAAGTTCCATAACTAACTAATGAGATGACAAACCAAAAACCAACAATAAACGAGATATAGATCTTCATTCACATATACGGGGAATCTAAGAGTTATACATGTCCGCATCGGTCACCACTCTCACACCCTCACGAGTCATAAGTGTAAACACACAAGTATAGACTCGCACAAGCACCACATAGAGACCTAGTGACATTGCCTACTTGGCATCACAAGTGGTGGATACAACGTGATGTTGCCTATGTGGCATCACGGTCCTACCATACCACATAAACCAATGGTAGTCAGGTGCATATATGTACCACATAAACCAATGGAATCCGGATAATGAGCATTCCACATAAACCAATGGAATCTCGAAGGATGCGCATACCACATAAACCAATAGTATCTTAGAAGATAAGCGTACCATATAAACCAACGGCAGCCTGGGTGTGTATCCGTACCACATAAACCAATGGAATTGGGATAAAGAACATTCCACATAAACTAATGGAGTTCTTGGAGGGTGAACATACCACATAAACCAATAGTATTCTAGTGTGCAACCGTACCACATAAACCAATGGCATTTTTGAGTGCAACTATGTCACATAAACCAATAACAAGTCGGACGAATAAGCGCACCACATAAACCAATAGTAGCTTAGATTATACTCCGATACGCCGCATATCCACAAACTACAAGATACAATCAAGTCAAAACACACATCCAAACCAATCTCATGTCACATAAACCAATGACAAATCGAAATAAGCGTGCCACATAAACCAATAGGCTCAAGTAATGTTCCGATCTACACAAGTTCACAAACCTCATGGTGCATTCGATTCATAAAGATACGATCCAAACAATCATCCGAACATTCATTGGAACAACGGAAACCAAACACATGCCATTTTTCCTTGGTTCAAACACCATCATATGACAATGTTCCGTTTAAACGTACATGTTAACCATAATCCAATAGCATTTCAAGTAATGTTCCGATCTACACAAGTTCACAAACCTCATGGTGCATTCGATTCATAAAGATACGCATCCAAACAATCATCCGAACATTCAATTGAACGACGGAAACCAAACACATGCCATTTTTCCTTGGTTCAAACACCATCATATGACAATGTTCTGTTTAAACGTACATGTTAACCATAATCGATTTCCACAATTAATCTAAGGTATACTTAGTCTTACACTAGTCACCTAACCATTCATATCATGAATGAAACGACTAAGGAAAACAGTTCCAACATTGGAACCATTCTGCATTTGGGAGAAAAATCACTTAATTCGCACAGGGAGCATCGATCGGAGGTACGCGGGCGGCTCGCACATTATTTTTTCCATATATGAGGCGCTACCAGCCGCCCGATCACCGAGCGCGGTCTATTTTCTTTAAAAAAAACCAGAACGCTATCAGTTCTATTTGGGGTTCCAAAACTCCATTTTTCACCTTTAACATCAACCCACAACCACGAAGTACGAGAAACAAAATCATATCATGTTATTTAACATCATAATCATGCATGCATCATCAAATTAACTCATAAAACCCAAAATCCCTAATTTTTACAACACCCCAACTTTTCCCCAAGGTCTCTAACTAGAGACTCACTTTAGAAGAGATGGAGAACAAGCAGAAACAACGAAAATGGAGAGCAATGGAGGTGACGAAAATGGGGTTGCATGCAAGTTTGGGTGGACTTGAGATTGGAGCTCTCACTCTCTCCTTCCTCCTTCTCACGGTTCTTCTTCTTGTTTTTCTAACTCCAAAAATCTGATTTTTGGTTTTGAAACAATAAGGAAGGGTTAAGACCAAGATGCCGCTTAACTATGCTATTATTTCTAAAAATGACCTTTAGTTCAATCCTAATCAATTTGGTTACTACTAAAACTCTTATTCCTATTTCTTTACATCATGAGATAAATAAATGAGATATTACACATAAAACATATATATCAATATTAAAAAAATAAAGAATTTAAAATATATGTTTTCATGATCAAAAAATAAAATAAAATAATCATAGTGTTAATAGAACAAATCTCAATAAGCTAAACATGAAGACCTGCTCTGATACCACTTGTTGGAATTAATTCAATAACAATTAATCACATATACAAGTTCTATATATTATACCATATACTTTAGTGTGGAATATAATAAATAATTATGAACATGTATATAACTATAGGATCTACGACATGTTACTATACGAGATATGAGATTTCGTGAATATCCGATCCGTAAGATGAAAAAAAATCTTTTGTCAATGATAATTGTAATCCTAAAACAAAAAAATGTAGAAACAAGTGACTAACACTTGTTGGTTTCCTCAACCGGTACTCATAATGCCTTGAACACTCTTTAGATGGGGAGAAGTGATTATTTTGCTCGTAAGGTATATTGGGGACCATTGCCTTTATATAGTATGATAGCCAATTAGGGTTCCCATTATTCTCAAATGGGTCATTTTGATATCCACTCATATTTGAGTCCATACCCAATTATTTAATTATTAATTAAATAATTCCTAAATAAAATCTAAATTGCTTTTTAACATTATTTGATCACATAATTATTTAAGGCACTTCATTTGATAAAATAGCTAATATAATTAAATAAATATATTTGGCCATATAATTATTGGAATACTAATATAAGACTATATTATTAAAATATTCCAACAATTATAATGACAATCTAAAATAGTTAAAAGTAAATAAAAAATATCAATCTTCACCAAATTTATTTCTTTTAAATTGATGTATTTTTCAATACTATTGAACATTTGTCACTTCATATCATATTTTTTTATTATTCTTTATTTGCCCTTATGCTTTGAGGTATTTACCGAATGAACAATATTTTATTTTATCTTGCTTCATTCTTTCCTTTATTGTACACTTTATGAAATTATTCTATTAAAGAATAATTTATAATTTTAATAGTTATAAACTTAATTGTGCAAAGAGAAAGACCTTCCGTTGAACATCATTCTGGAAGATATCTAGTGGAGTAAACTGGAAAGTCTTTATCAAGATTTACTTAATGCCTAAGTTGACTCAATTTAAATGTAAGTTTTCAAGTTTCAAAGAATATAAAGGGGGAGATTGAAGTTTCTCTGTCACCTAGGGTTTTGGTTTTGTTGTTTTTCTGTTAATTGTTTATTGTTTTATTAATGTATTTTCCTTTAAGTTAGATTTCATGCATATCTTTAAATTTATTTCAATGCATTAAATCATATTTTGTATTAAATCATGTTTTGCATGCATTAAATATAAGACTTATGTAAAATTTAATGGAAAGAAGTTCAAGTAAATTATTCAATTATTTGGGTCAAGAAACACATGAATAATTGACTTATATCATATAAGCTTTAGATTCAACTAAACATTCATTTTTTTATATTTAAAAAATAGAAACTTTTTGAAGTATGATTTGAATCAAGGATGTTCATGATTTGAATCAATAAATAAATGTGAAAACAAGAGTTTTCATTGCTAGTGTGATTCAAATAACAAGTTTCCTTGGTTCAAACCATAAGCATGCTTGATTCAAATAAATCTAAAGTTTGATATGAACAAAAAATTAATTTCAAAATCAAGATTTAATTTATTGTAGCATGTTTCAAATTAAAAACTTCCTTGACTCGAATATCTAATTTCGATTCAACTATGGGTTTAAACTACACAAAGTTATAATTTTGATTGCATTTGAATTCATCTTCAACCTCTAAGAAGATTACCATGAGTTGGTTGCTAATCGACTCTTAAAGAGTGTAAAATATTTTATAAAGTAGTTCCATTCATAGTTAATGTTTGTAAAGCTTTTGAGTTTCAAATAAAGATGTGAGATATTTGATCAAACTCTATTGGGTCGAAGAGTAGCCGTTCAACGGATTGAGCACCGTCAAGTCTGCTCACATGCCGTGTCAAGACCTCCATATCGTAGTCAAGTGTGTCCTAGTATATGTGTGTCAAAATGTTAGGTTCACTACGCTAAAAATACCTACGAAAGCGCTTTTGGCCTTTTACTGCCTAAAGTAGGCCTAAGGCAACTCTTTTCCTATAAAGCGCTTTCTAAAGTAGGTTTTAGCACGCTTTTTCCGAAAAGCGCTTTCTTAGGCCTACTTTAGAATGCCTTTATGCTTCTCAGAGATTTTAGGCGCTTTTAAGGAAAACGCTCCTGGCCTACTTTAGAAAGCACTTTTTAAGAAAAGAGTGCATAAGGTATACATAAGACAACGCTTTCAAAAGAGCGCTTTTGTATACCTTAGGAAACGCTTTTCTTAAAAAGCGCTTTCAAAGATAGGGCTAAGGCAACACTTTTCATGGAAAAACGCTTTCTTTGGTGTTTTAATAATCCTAAAATTTTTATAATTCATAAACCCGCATTTTTAAGATTATTTCATAAACCTATAATTTACAATTGTAATCCCATAAACCTGTAATTTACAATCCTAATCCCATTATTTCAATAAAGAAGCGACTATATACAAAAAATGAATTATAATACGATTACATTATATACCATTGTAATATCCCCTGTTTAGTCTCATACTTCTCCCGAGTCTGGTGCTTGGAAAGTTTATGTCGATAGGTACGTGTTGGAGAACGAGCAACTGAAGGAAGAGATTAGGAAGCTTAAGAGGAAGTGTTCGTCTGAAGAGGGGTCTTCTACAGATTTGATTCTTTAGGACTTGTAGTTTTATTTTGGTTTCTCTCTTGTACTTGGGATCATTGAAACTTGTATTGAAAAATTGTAATCCTCAAAATATTTTATTAATGATATGAGTTTATTTCAAATGTGTTATACTTTGATATTTGCAAGTTGAATTGTCTTTATTAAGTTCCTTGAATAATAAAATAAAAAGAAATAATAAACAAGTCATATGCATTGCATATCATGCATCTTGACACACATTCTTACATTTTCATACTCTCCCAGGTGTCTTATTTGTTTCTCTACTTCTTCCAGTCTTCAAGTTGTTGCATTGGTATAACACTCGAGCCAACTCCAAGAAGAAGATAGAAAATCTAGAGCAAGAGAACCACGAGCTGCCAAGAGGTTACTTCCTTGAGAGCCGTATGGCCAACTTGATCTGCTATGGTGGAACAGTTGGTGGCTACTCGTAATCAACCACTACCTCCTCCGCCTTCTCTCGATTATTCCACCTCAACAAACAATCGTTATCTTTGAGATTCAAGATGCTCGTGTTTCGATGTGCCAATGGTTTCTACCATCCAAAGATCGATGCCTCATGGTTATCCTTGGGAATTCCAGAATTTCATCCCCAAAGGTTACAACTCGCTCAAGTGACCTCTTTGGCTCAACCTTGTTGTTTCGCACCTCCGTGGTGCATGCTACTCCTGCTTTCAACAAAGAATTTGATAATCTACTCCATCATGCGAGTGAAATCTTAGACTTCTATGATCGAATGGATGGTTTCTAGGAACACTCGACAAGATGCAAAAGAGTTGAAAGCCCTCAAAGGAAATAGCTTTTTGGTCACAATGTCAATGATCTGTGCTTAGTTCCTAATGTGAAAGTGTCTGCTAAATTCAAAGTTCTAGAGTTTGAGAAGTACAAGGGAAATTCTTGTCCTTGTGACCATTTGATGATGTATTTGAGAAGGATGTTCACTCACATCAAGACCATCGCCGCTCATTCACTTTTTCAAGATAGTTTGACCGTGTAACTTTGAGATGGTACATGAATCTAGACAACAGTGACATCCATAAATTCAATGATTTGGGTGAAGCTTTTATGAAGCATTACAATTACAATATGTACATGGCGCCCGACCGTGATCAGTTAAGGGCGATGGTTCAAAAAGATAAGGAATATTTCAAAGAGTATGCTCACCGATGCGTGAGCTTGTGACCGGTTATACCTCCACTAAGTGAGCAAGAGATGACCAAAATTTTCCTAAAGACTTTGGGTCCCTTCTATTACGATGGAAGACAAAGGCACCTAATGATTTTGGTCGAAATAATGAGTATGGAGTCCGTCTAGAAGAGGTTGTCCGAGAGGGACGATTGTCGAAAGAAGAAGGATCGAGGGGCTAGAAGCCATCTTTTGGATTCTCCAAAAAGAAATAAGATGTTAATGTCATTGTCCGTGAAAGGAGAACTGCACTCCTAACAGACCTCCTCAGAACCAACAAGTTGCTGCTGTTACCCCTGTTGTTGTTACAACTCCGACTACTATCACTTATAACAAAGATCTCAAAGAAGGCAATGCCCAAAGAGAGAACTGCTTGATACGATCCGATGACTTATGCGAGTTGTATCCAACATTGATTCAGAGGCACTTGGTGCAACCAAGGGCACCCAAATTGCTCCAAATCCTTTGCCATGGTATTACAAGGCTGATCAGACTTGTGCATACCACCAAGGAGCTCCAGAGCACAATATTGAGAATTGTTATCCGTTGAAGTCAGAAGTACAAAAGATGGCAAATCCAGTTTGTTGTCTTTCAAAGACATGGGTCCTAATGTGCAAGGGAATCTGCAAGCCACCGAAAATGCCGTGAATATGATTGACGGAGAAATTAGAGTTTATGATGTGAATTCGATCATGGAGATCTTGTGAAGATGCATGTTGCTCTCTATAAAGTTTATTATTGCACTCATGATCATGTCATTTGTAATGTGTGCAATGAGGATACCGTGGTTGTGATGAGATAAATAGTGATATTCAAGATATGGTGGACATGAACCTTATTCAAGTTATCAGTTAAATGATGAGCCCAAGTTGAAGTGAATATTGGCTATGGTCCTCCCAGAGAAGTTCAAACTGATGATGAACAAGACAAATACTAATTTGGTGAATTTGTACCGAGTTCAATTTCATTGAAGGGCAATAAGTGCACCAATACAATGAATGCTCGTGATGTAGCACAAATCATCGTGGTTGTGATGTTGTGAAAAGAGATATTCGACATTATTCAGATGTAGAAAGGGTTATTGAACAATGGCGCCAATATGATTGAAGGGTCATTTGATGAATTTAATGAGGAATACATTTTAGTTGATGTGTATCTCCACCGATGAAGGAGAGAAGGCACGAAACGCAGCCATATTTTGGTATTCCCACACCGTGGATGTGACTTATTACAAGAAACCTCCACTTGCTCCTTTGGTTATTAGCTACATGAACTCGTCCCAGATAGTTCCAACAAGGTTATGCCATACAAGTACATTTCCATCATATTAGAAGAAGATGTTGAGATTCCAATTCAACCATACTCAAGTGGGAAATATTGTTGCTAGTCGAATGACAAGAAGTGGTAGTGTATTTTCTCCTTTATTTCCAAAGTCACGATGGTAAGAAGATTTTAGAAACTAAAATGAACCCAAGAAGGTCAGGGAAGACTAGGGGTAATTCAAGAGAAAGAAATGGATGATTTATTTAAGATTATCAAGATGAGCGATTACAAGATCGTTGAGCAATTATTGAAAACACACAAAGATTTCAATCTTAGCTCTTGATGAATTCTTCAAATTAGAGAGACTCTAATGAAGGTTTTAGATCAAGCATTTGTTGATTATGATGTGCCTTTGAAAACTTTGAATAGTGTGGTTGGAAATATCACTTGCAATAATTTGAGTTTTAGTGATGAAGAGTTACCCGCCAAGGAAGGAATCACAATATGGCTTTGCACATTTCCATGAATTGCAAGAGTGATGCATTCCAACATGCTTATTGATACTAGCTCCGCACTAAATGTTATTCCCAAAAGTACCCTTTCAAAGCTTAAATATCAAGGTCCACCGATGCCCTAGTGGTATCATTGTGAAGGCTTGATGGTTCTCAAATCTATTATTGGGAAGTGGATTTGCCCATTCACATGGCCCACATCTCTGTTTAAGTTACCTTCCTGTGATGGATATATTTCCTACTTATAGTTGTTTGATTGGACGACCTTGGATTCATGAGGTCAGTGTGACTTAGTCTCTATATCATAAATTGAAGTTTGTCCGTGAATGAGCTATGACTATTGTGGAAGGAGAACAAACTATGCTAGTTTCTCATTTATCCTCCTTTTCCATAGTAGGTTTCGATGAAGTCTGTTGGAACACCGCTCCATGCTTTGTCTATCGATAGTGTCCAAAGGAGTGAAGATTTTATTGTTTCGCTGAAGGATGCCCGAAATGTGGTTTAGAAAGGTTCTAGCAATGCTCGAGACAAGTTATTGAGCCAAAGGTGAATAAGAATGGTTTTGTTTAGGATTTTCCACAAAGATCAAGAGAAATGTCAAGTCGTGGACCTGCTGCTTCCAAATATCCGTATGTTTTCAAGTGTCGATTATCTTGATCTTATTGTTCCAAGAGTCAATGCCATTGTGAAGACCGCCAGAGCAGAAATGTCCAACTTTGTGACGCATGGAACCAAAGTTTGTAATTGGACTATTATTGGCATCCCTACTTGCATTCACGTGTCTAAGTAATTCACTTTGCTTGTTTAAATTTTCAAATAATGATCCTTTCACTCTTCCCAAGGTGAAAGTGATGTTGTATGGGAAAATCATTTGTTTTGAAATTTAAGATCATTAATAAAAGTTTGTTTTTCAATCCAAATTGTGTCTTTTATTTTATGCTTCTTCTTGAAAATGGTAATCATAAAAACCTTTCACAAAATAATAATCGAATTGAATCGATAATCACTTTTCACATGTGTCAGCTTTTTAAAATCGATCATAAATACATGCGCATTAATTCATAAAATCGTTGAGAACAATGACCCGCACCTCTTCCAAATTTGAACGACATGTATATGTAGCCAAATAAGAGGAGTTTGATGAGATCCCTAAAGAGTTTTCTCGGTTTCGAGCGCGAGGAAAACACCATTCAACCATACAAAGAGTCGCTGAAGTCATTAACTTGGGTTCTAAGGAAGATGTGAAAGAAGTCAAGATGGAGCATTACTACATCTTGAGGTGAAGATTCATTTGATTGAAATGTCAAAGAATATGTGGATATCTTTGCTTTGTCGTATCAAGATATTCCGTGGTTAGATACGATATTGTGGAATATCATTTGCTAAAGCCCGAGTGCCCGCCAATCGTGGTTAAGAAGAACTCGTCTCGCTCGCTAAAAGGTGACGTGTAGAGGATTCAACGGAATTGGATTCTCCGCTCAAACGATTTACTTTTGATTTGTTTATAAAGATGCCGCGAGCATCAAGCTTTATTATTTTAGACACAAGAAAGATTATTTAATGATTATGAAAAAGGGAAAGTCAGAATAATACCTCAATTGATATTGATATGCGAATGACTAGCTTAAACTAGACGCAATGCATCGGGGAGATTCTCGAGTAAGGGGATTGTTATATAAAGGAATAGATGGAGCACCCTAAATATATATAGTTATCTATAGCTTTATATATGAATATGTTTGATATGTTTGTGTATTTTAATTGCTATTTCTATGATTGGGAAAGCTCCTTTGTGATTTTAAGAAATGTAGATTATGAAGGATTCTAGGTTTGTTATTATGGTCGCAAATATCCGTGGATCTTTCTCGCATACATATCCCTAGTGGGAATCGAGCATTTGTAGCCTGATCTACTGTGATCTATGGTTTGTTTGGTCCGAGGGAGAAAGAAATTTGCTCGGCAAGGATGAGACCTCAGGCTCACGTATTCTCAAAGGGATGTTGAAAGTCGTGAGCAATCGTAGTTCCCACTTATGCTAGTGGAAAGCAACGGATGTTAGTAAGAGATGTAAATGTCATCTTAATGAAAATGTATCTAATCTATTTCATCACATACATTTTTAAAAAATCTTTCATCGTAAGTTATAGGTGTTTTGTTTGAGTGCAAGTTGCTACCACTTACATGTTTAAGATGTTTGAAAAAGATGATTGAATCTTTTAACCGTAAGTATTGGGTGTTTTGCTTGAGTGCAAGCCGCTACCACTTACAATTAAGAGATGTTTTGTTTGAAAAGGGTTTGAAAAGTTTTGACAGATGTGATGATGATTGAGATACTTCTTCCATAGAGATGATAGATGTCTAAATCTCGAGGAGAAATTGATTGGATTATGACGCTTTTAAGAAGCCCATGGGTCCTTGTATTGTTAGCCCAAGAGGAGGCATCCGAGGGTCATCGAGGGTCATCGAGGGTCCTTGTATGAAGCTCAAGAGGAAGCTATAGGTATGTCCGGCTTGTTTTAAAAGGATTTCACCGAGAAACCATCCTTTTGAATTAAGAGCAATTTCACCGGAAATTTTACTGGGATTTTGAAAGTGATTTCACCAGAAACCATCCTTTCGTGGTTCTATCTTAGCGTGGTGATTCTTTGTATTGAAGCCCAATAGGAGGTCTGTTAGAGATTTCCTGCCTTTCATTGTATGATTCCCAAGAGAAGGCTAAACTCAATAAGGATTTCTTTTGAACGGCCCAAGAGGAGGTCACTCAACAGGGAGTGTTGTCTTATATGAAGCCTAAGCGGAGGCTAAACTCGTATGAATGAGTTTTCTTATATGAAACCTAAGAGGAGGCTGAACTCGGGGAGAGTTATCTTGTATGAAGCCCAAGCGAGGCTAAATTCATGTCAGGATGAATTATCTTGTATAAAGCCCAAGTGAGGCTACAACCTGGGAACCTATCGTTGACTAATTGTTATGTTATAATTAGACAGCTTGTATAAACAAGCCAGTGTGTGTGATATGTATTCTTCACGAGTTTATGAAGGAAATATAAACAATGCAATGATGTTTATTTACGTAAGTTTATGAAATATAAACAAGTGTCCTGGAAACGAACGCTTAAAACGAGCGTAATTTGATTATTTACAAGTTCGATCCGTACAAGGAAGTGAATATGTACACGAATCGAGCTATTTATGTACAGAGAAAGATGGATGTACATAGGAAGGTGGGACTTACACCATAGTGGGAGGCCCATTGGTTTGAAAGCGCTTCACATTGAATAATGCTCTTTTCAATACCAATGGTATTAGTTGTATATGTACGCATTTAAACGAAAACGAAAGATCAAGTTTATCTCAGAAAAGGTATCTCAGATATGTACGTATAAAAGTTTGTATGAAAAGAAATTGATATGTACAAGGAAAAGATGTATGTACATAAAAGAATGTTGGTTTGAGTATACACAAGCCGGGTGAAAATAAACGATCAAGTTTGTTTGTAGATTGAGTATAAAAAGTATCCTGTTATGTATGATGACAATTTGTATGTATTTGAAGAAAGTTTGATATGTACAAAGAAATATTATGTACACAAAAGAATGTTATGGGACTTAACACTGAGGGAGGCCCATTGGTTTAAAAGAAGTTTCATCAAGAATAATTCTTCTCCTTTCAATACCAATGATATCGTGTATAAACAAACGAATGAAAACACACGAACGAAATTTGTTTATGTTTGAATATTGACAATGATGATTTGAGTATGTACAAGTAAAATTAAATATGTACATAAAAGGATTGGGACTTACATCAGGTGGGAGGCCCATGATCGATCGAGAAATTGAGAAACGAATTCCGGTTTTATCGCTTAAATCGGATCGATCATGGTAAAAGATGTAAGTTTGATGAAAAGTTTTGAAAATGATTTTGAAATTTTTTGAAATGTGAAGTTCATTTATGAGAAGTTTTGAAAAGAATCAAGTCGAAAACTTGAAAAATTCACCTTTAAAAGGTGTTTTGAAAAGTGTCGTAACGCTGCTTTCCTCGATTAAAATATAATCGATGAAAGTTTTTCAAATATTTTGCACTATCATAAAATAGATGTATTTATTGACAAGTGTATAAAAATCACCTCAAAATGAGGAGTTTTGATTGGTTAAAAATGTGAAAGTTTTGTAAAAAACATGAAAATATGGAAAAGTTTGAAAAAGAATGGTCTCGGAGGATCAACTCATGACCATCGAGTGGCATACGCGTAAAACCTTAAGGGCAAGCTAGCTACCACTAGGATAAACGCGCTTTTAGTGTTAATGGATCCGTAACACGTGTTGATAAAATATTGAAAGTTTTAAAATTAAACTCAAGAACATCGCAGTTGTTCTTCGCTCTTTGATCTTCGATTCAACAATCCAAGCTAAAATCTTCATTTCTCAATGAAATTCAATGAAATAAAACGAAAGTTGCTCGATTTTGAACAACGAACATGATGGCGTATGTTAATTGCATTTATTTTTGACCTAGCATGCTTAAATTTCTAGGAATCGTGATGAACCCTAAAACCGAATTTTTCAAATTAAATGATGTGTAGTTAATGATTCTTTGATTTTCTTGAGGGCTTATGATCGTGATGAGTGCGTAAAGAGATCGCCAAGAGTTTTTCGCTTAAGTTCAAAGAATTAGGATATCCAAGTTCATGTTCATACTGCTCAAGTGGAGATCAAGAAGGTGTAAACGTGTTTCCGTAACTTGTTTCTTGATTGCCAAGCACTACCGGCATGTATGGAAGTTAAATGGACGATCCGCTGCCTTGAATCACATGGGATTACTCCTACCAAGTCCACCGCATGCACTGAAAATGAAACTCGATTTCTTGGTTAGAGTTGTTACTGTATGTTGGTTATGGATCCGGATCGTGTCTATGATGTTCATAGATGATATTTGAATGCTTGAACACAAGTTAATCCATCCTAACCAAGAATTCGACATTTAAGGCGCTTTGCAAACATAATGGTTATGGCATGTGATTTTGATTTCCAGCTTTGTTCATGTTGATTTTAAGTTTTGAACAAGTTTGATGTTGATATTAGAGCATGTTTGACACCAAAACTTCTCTAGTTTTTACTAATTCTCAAAATTGCAAGTTTTCTCTTTGAACTATGTTTTGAGAAATTGGAGAAAGTGGAAGAAAAGTATGTCTTGGCATTACTTGGTGTAGTTTTGAACTTGAAATGGTGATCAATTTATAGGCAAATAGTTCGAAATGTTAGGCAAGAGTACAAGGCTTTTGAAATTCAAAGATGCCTTAAAGGGCAAGAAAGACTTTTCAAAAGAAAAGGAAGTTTCCTTTTTAACCATGTGCTATTTTTACAACTTGATCCATATCTCTCAATTATTACCTCTAGCTGATATTTATCAGCTCAAGAATCAAGTTGGCAAGATTGTATTGCTTCTAGATGAAGAAAACTCAAAATGACCTATAATTGATGTTTTGAATTTTGAAAATCAAGTTCATGGAGCCTTATGTTTCAATTTCAAAAGTATAGCTAGACTCATGGATTTGTAAGTTCTTGACATTTTGGAAAGCTTGTTTCACAAGCTACAACTTTCATGTTTTGAGTTTTTTCCAATTCAAAATGGAACTAGGTGAAAAAATGGCATGAAGTTTGGAAAAAATAAGAAATTTCAACACTTAGAATTTTTCTAAGTATAGAAACTTTTGACTTTTTGTTGACTTTTTTCAAATTGATTTTTATGATCATGATGGATCATTTGAAGTATTTTGATGATTGAAAAGTTTTGTTTTGAAAGTTGACCTCAAAAGTTTGACTTTTCACAAGGTGTATGAAATTTCATCGATGTTTTCGAATCGATCGATGAAGTCCGTGAACTTCGTGATGTTTTGAATCCGTAAATTAGGTCAAGATGTTGTATCTAAGATATAATGACCAATCTCTATCCAAAAGTCATTTCTTGCTCAAAAGTCGAGAATACTCATGCTCGATCAAAACCCTAATTGGTCGATCCTCGATCGATCTATGAAAAACTTGATATCCTGATCATCGGTCGATGATTTGATCAAGATAGATCAAATGAGGTAAGTAGAACTCAAACCCTAATTGGTTGTCTCTTGAATCGATGAAAATCGATGAAACCCTAATTTTGACCTATGAATGCTACACCGATTAATGTCACCTGAGTCATAGTGATGCAACGATGCAAATGTAAGGTGGTATATTAGGTCAAAATTGGGGTATGATGAGTCCCGATATGGCAATAAAGATTAAGGAGGAAGTTTTAAAGCTGATGAAGGTGTTTACTCAGGACATCACCATCCTCGATTGCCAATATTGTGCCGCATCAAAGAAGGATGGAAAAGTCCATGTGTGTTGATTATCGAGATTCGAATACAAGGCTAGTCCGAAGATGATTTTCCTCCGCCACACATTGATATATTGGTGGATAAGATCGCAAAATGCAAAGTGTTCTCGCTCATGGATGGATTTTCCTACAATCAAATTAAGATGGCTCCCGAGGACATGGAAAACAACGCTTATCACACCCCTGGGAACATTCTATTATAGAGTGATGCCCTTCGGTCAAGAACATTGGTGCACGTATCAGCAGGGCCACGACGACCCTATTCCATGATCCGATGCATAAATAAATTGAAGTATATGTTGATGATATGATTGCCAAGTCCCAAAATGAGAAAAATCATTGGAGGATTTGTTAAACCATTTTGCTTGAGAAGTCACCACCGGCTGAACCCTAATAAATGTACATTATCTGTTCATCTGAAACGCTGGTTTCATTGTCATCCAAAATGAATCAAGTTGATCCCTACAGTTAGGGAAATTCAAGAGATGCCAACACCAAGAATTGAAAAGCAAGTCGAGGTTCTCTCGTGACGTCAATTACATTTCCATTCATTTTCCATATAATCGCAACTCAGGAACCAATCTTCAAGCTATCGAGGAAAGATCAAGGTCGCAGATGGATGATGATTGCCAAAGGGAATTTGAAAGTATCAAAGAGTATTTGTTGAGCTCTTATCCCGCCTCCTCCCCGTGAAGGAAGACCATTGGTTCTATATCTAACTATGTTGGAAAGTTCCATGGGTCAGATTTGGGACAGCAAGATAAAACATGAAGGAAAATATATGCCATTTATTACCCGAGCAAGAAGTTCACCGACCGTGAATCCCGATATTCTATGTTGGAAAAGACTTGTTGTGTTTTAGTATAGGTCGGGAAACGCCTCATGACAATATATGTTGAATCATACTACTTGGTTGATCTCTCGAATGGATCCGATCAAGTACATCTTAAAAAGCCTCGCCTACCGGAAGAATCGCTTGTTAGCATATGTTGTTATCCGAATATGATATTGAATACCACACCCAAATGGATATTAAAAGAAGCAGTAATCGGGTATACCTAGATCATCATCCATTGAGGATAATCAATCGCTGAGTTTGATTTTCCTAATGAAGATGTAATGTATTTGAAAATGAAAGATTGTGATGAACCTTTACCTCAAGAAAGTCCAGATCCAAAACCTGGATGGGATATGGTATTGATAGAATGAATGCTTGTGGAAAGGAATTCGTGATGTTATCACTCCTCAAGGATCGCATATTCCTTTCACAACAAGATTGATGTTCGATTGTACAAATAACATGGAGGAATATGAAGCTTGTATCACGGGTCTCAAGAAGGCCATCGATCTCTAATCAAAATTTTGATGTGTATGGTGATTCAAATTTTAGTAATAAATCGATTAAAGGAGATCGAGACTCGCTATCCTTTCTTAATCCCTTACAAAGATTATGAGGTCATGTTAAGGCTTCATCATATTCCCGAGATGGAAATCGATGGCGATGCCTTGGCAACTTCTTACGACAAAGTGAACTAGTGGAATGATGTACCCTCGATCACCATTGAAATACCAAGAGGCTATTTTATATATTGGCCATGGAGGCGAAAAGGATGATAAACCCTAGTATCATGACATCAAACACTTCTTGATGACTCGAGAGTATCTAGTTGATAACAAGCAAATATAGAAAGATCTCGAGGATATTGGCTAGTAGTTTCTTTCTCAAAGGAAGGAGTGTTATAAAAGAAATCATGAATGTGTTCCTGCTTCATGATGGATACACAAAGCATACATGTTGATGTATGAGATTCAAGAGGTTTCTTTTGGCACCGATGCTAATGGACACTCTATGGCTAAGAAGATGCTAAGTATGGATATTATTGGTTGACAATGGAATCCATTGTTATACCATAAGAAGTTCCATAAGTGTCGACACTCGATAAGATTCAGGTGCCTCATACACTTTCAATGTTATTTCTTCCCCATGGCCTTTCTACGGGATATTGAGCATGATCGATGATTGAATCTAAGGCTTCTAATGGACATCGCTTCATCTTTGGTAGCAATTGATTAATTCACCAAATGGTTTCAAACAACTCTTATGCCATCGATACAAAGGTGTGGTGGTCCGATCCATCAAAAACAATCTCATTTGTTTATGGTGTGCAAGCAGGATCATCACCGATAATGGCTCGAATTTGAATAATAAATGATTACGAAACTTTGTGAAGAATTCAAGAT